>JASCZW010012244.1:0-29170 GCA_034211315.2 Aedes japonicus
TATTTTATGTGTCCATATAGATATATTACCAATACCGCTAGCGCAATGCCATTGTGTGTGTGAACGTTTTAGCGTCCGGTTTGCTGTCACATAAGCATTGTATTGAAAATGGAGTCGAAAAAATAACAAGTGCGTGAAAAAAAACTTGCACAAACGAGTGGAAATGTACGTCTATTTCGCATTACGACACAGTCGAATCACTCGGAGTCCTTCGTTTAACAAAAAGTAGCGTTTTGAAACACTTCCGAGATCGGTTGATGCTCGATCCTAAGCCAGGATCTGGCGGCAAGCGGAATGATAATTTCAAATCCCAAGCGGGATGCAGTGCTTCGACTGATTAAGCAAAACCCGAACCTTTTCATCCAAGATGTGGCTAAAAAAGGTTCAGAAAAACGTATTCTTTCGTTCAAAAAGTGAAGAAAGAGGCGGATATAGGAGGTCGTTCAAGGTTATAAAAACAGGAACAAGAAGCAGGAATCCAGTTCGATAAAAAGAGCGCGTAAGTTGTACGACAAATTGCTGACAAAATTTGACTGCGTGGTTATGATTGAAGAAACAAACGTCAAAGAAGACTTCAAGCAGCTTCCTGGTCTTGAGTTTTATACACGGGAAATAAAGTGATGTTCTAGGCGAGAAAAACAGGTCATGATTTCATGAATATGTTGTGTTTTCGTGTTATGAATATACAACATTAACAAAATTCATGATGTCATGAACTATTTTCCCGCCGCAATGAAGTCATGAATCAATCGGGTCAAAACCATGAGCTGAGTTCCTGATGCTGAAAACCAAGAATCTACCAAATCTACTTTATCGACTCTGAATTAAAACAAAAAAATTAATCCACCATCAGGATTCGAACCTAGTGTTGATGAAGAGTGCTGTGTTAGTTCTTGGTGGATGTACTGACTACGCTATAGTTATTCTTGTAAAGACTTTTGATTAATGAAGCTAATAACACAATTTAAGATTAGAGGCCAAACAAGACTTCCTAAGTTCATGACTCACATCTGCCAAACATTTCAAACATGAAACCATGAATAAGAGTCACGAATTCATAAAATAAGAAGAGAGTTAGTATCTTGATGTTTTGATCATGAAAACAGAAACGGATTTGTTTCCGTGTACCGCATTACAACGTGGTAAATTTGGCGATCAGTTGCCGAAATTCTTTAAAAAGTGCATTATTTGGCAGGCTATTTTTAGATGTGGTTTGAAGAGCAAAATCATCATAACTACAGGTACGATTAACCAACAAGTTTACGTCAACGAGTGTCTGCAAAAACGGTTACTACCATTTATCCAAAAGCATACGAATTTTGCGAGGCTTTGACCTGATTTGGCGTCTTGCCATTATGGTAAAGCGCCTCAGGGGTGGTATTCAGGAAACAACGTCAACATTGTACCAATGGGCTGTAAACTTCCGAATACCCCAGAACTTCGTCAAATTGAAATATATTGGGCCATTGTGAAGCGAAACCTTGGGAAATCGAAAGGAGAGGCGAATGATGGGAAAGATTTTGCTAAAAAGTGGGAAAATGCTTCCAGAAAGGTAACTAAGGAGGCTGTACAGAACTTAATGGATGGTAGCAAACGTAAAGTTAGAGCAAACGGATATAACAAGTTCGAATAATAATATTTTTATGAAAATGAGTTATAAATTAACCCTTTGTTACGATGATTTTTTTCGGATACCGCAATAAATAGAAATAAATTTAGAAATACACTGAAAATTAATTTTAGTTACTAGAAATTAGAAGAAAAATTAGTATTCTCCATTTAATTCCAACTACCTTTGCTTATCTTCGACAGATACGCGTATTTCGTCTACAATGTGCAGCCTTCTTCAGTGTCTCGTACTAATAACTCGACTTGTTTATACTTTATATTACAAAATCGACTTGTTTTTAGTTTATATTACAAAATCGAAGGTAACACTAACGAATCCAATCGTTGTTTTCTGCAACGAAACTGATTTGTACGTTTTATGAAACTATCTTCGTAATTAATGGCACACGCACAACAGTCAAAAGCACGAAGCATTTGTTGAAACAGAAAGAGAATTCGTTCATTGTACAAAAACAATATAAGAGCTACGAATATTTTGCTACAAATTAAAAAGAAACGTCTCTTTGCTGGGTGCATGAAGAACTGACAGATCTATTTTATCGACTCGAAATATAATTGAAATAGAAAACACAACCACGTGGAGTTGTCCTGCGATTTTTTAAAATGTTTCTGACATGGGATTCGATCCTGCATTTTGGAAGGAATTGTTCTTGAATCCGTGGTTGATCTCACTAGGCCATGATCGTTCGTAAGAAGATACTTTGTTACTGAGTATAACTTTATACTCTCGGCAGCGCTTTAATTTTGTTGTTGGGATAAATAAATTATTTCCACCTTTGCCAGCAGCAACACCAACCGACAAACAGCGATTGGCTGGTCTTCACGAAATTCTTTTCGTGCATTTTACAAAAACGTGTAATTATAACACTTCACCAGATAAAAAGTAATGTGAAGGTTTCACACAATACACGAGACATTTGTTCTATGTACAAAATCCCTGTTTACGAAACGAGTGAAAGTTTATTAACGAAAATAAATTTTCAGTGTAAGAGATTATGAAAGTGTTGTTTCTAGAATTATTTAAATGTATTTGTAATTTAATTTATCAAACATTTATTGATGAATAACAAAAGAGGAGAAAATTCCTCAACCTCAACACTAGGTCTGAATTCTGATGCTGAATTTTACATTTAGAATTTAGAGTCGATAAAGTAGATATTAGTCAGACTCAGGAATTTCAGTTTCCGGAATTCAGCTCATGGTTTGAATCCGATGAAAGCTTGATTTAATGTCTTTCCATTGTGGCGCAAAAATCGTTCATTATATCAAGAATATTGTTCATGAAATTCATATTTTGTAAACAAAGATTCAAACGTAAATTGTCCAAAACACTCTGTGCCCTCACAAAAGCTAGCACCATGTCTGGGAAATATTATTCTTTGCGATTCTGGCCCTAAGTTGCGTAAAAGTGCAAAGGGTTGCAAGAAATTTACGTTCAAATCATTGTTTAACTCTTTATTTAAGCAATCAGATCAGTCATTTTGAATAAGTTGTCCAAAAATCATAACATATTTTTTTCTCTTTTTGGAGAACCACTTATTTTCCGTGTACATTTCTATTAACAACGCTCATGAATTGAACTAATATAACTAATTTTAAGTAAAATATGCAAATCAAGTAGGGAATGGATGGAATGTGTTGAGGTGGTACTCGCTTTGAAGGAAACCATGGAGTCCACTGCACTGTCACGAGAAATCACTGGGATGCAGGATAAAATGGTTGAGTTTGCAGCAGGATCCGCTTGAGTAAACGGTGTGGTGTGCTGAATACAACGTCAGCAGCGAATAATACGCGCATTTAAAGAAGTGACAATTTTCGGATGGATGGTAAGAAATAGCTGGAAAAGATATTTTACCAAACAAAATTGCATTTCATTCATTGGGAAATTAAAACCTTCACAGAAATACTTCTACTCCCTGAAGCCACCTTCAGGCAGTTAGCCGAAAATTTAGCCATAGGTGAAAAAAGATGCTTGTAGGCAAATTCTTCAGTACCTTGGGCGCCTTTTATAACAAACCATCGCCAGTGGATATCCATTTTGGTCAAATATTGTATGAACGTTTGGCTGGTCGCACCGACTTCCAGGTAGAACGCCCGGAAAGAGGTGGCTACCTTGCCTTCCATCTTCCGTTTGAGCTTCTGGAACCTCCGGTAACTTAAAACGGTCGGACGGTCATTCTGCGCTCACGTGATTGACATTGCCTTCTCCAGCAGAGTCAGAATCTCGTAGATGGTTCTGCGATCGTATCCAGGAATGAATAACTTGATAACTGGCCTTGGTATTTAAGAGCGCTGCACAAAGGGGTAAAATTCCTGAGGATAATACCTAAATATGTTCCCGAAATGTTATGCGAATACCAATTGGGGCAAGACAATACCAAAATAGTACCTCTCAGGTATTCCCAGGCATCCCAAATAACAAAATTTGTTATTCGAGAAAATTTTACTTATAAGTACCTATAGGTATTTTATCTCTTATGCTGTGGTTTAAATACCAAGGACAGGTTATCAAGAACAAAATTAGGTATTCGTATGTTATTTTTTCCTCCTCGGGAATCCCATGGGATTAAGAAGCGAACAAAGGGGAATTCGAAACTAACAGCTCGACAAAAAGGACAAATCCGAGAGGAAGCTACCAAAAACCACTTGAGTTGTCCCGAGATTATTGCCAAACTCGATCTTCCTGTGCACATAAGCACCGTTAGTCGCGTTCTGAATGTGTGTCCGAACATCAAATGGACAAAACCAAAGCCTAAACCCAGACTTACGCCAAAACACATATCATAGAACAGAATCATATGTCCTGGGCTGACCAATGGCGCCAGGTCATATTTTTTTATGAGAAAAAGTTTAATCTCGACGGCCCAGACTGCTACAGTCATTAGTGGCACGATTTGAGGAATAAAGGAGTTACACGATCCAAGAGAAATTTTGGAAGAGGAACTGTAACGGTATGGGGTGGATTTTCCAATAATTCCAAATTACCCATCTGCTGGATCTCCACAAAAATAAACTCGACTACTTACTGCGACCTTTTGGAAGAAGCGTTGGTGCCGTTTTTGGAAGATTATTCGGACGAAGAGGTTATTTTTCAGCAAGATAATGCTTCAATCCCTGTGTCGCGACAGACCAAGGCATGGTTTGAGTCGAAAGAAATCACCGTTCTTGGCCAGCCTGTAGTCCTTATTGCAACCGTATTGAGAACCTTTGGGGCATTACTGGCATCGAAGGTTTCCGCAAATGGACAACAATTCTCAAAACTCAAGCAATTCAATTCCTTTTATATCAGCTTCTAGGATGAGTTATCGGCAAATGAAATGGGTTGAAATGACAACTCACAGCGCTGCTTATAGTGCAAAGGGTGAACACGAAATTATTGCAACACTTACAACAGGCTGTAACTTTATTGCCACCGGCCGGAAATTAACTTGTTTTATGTAAACTACGTTGTTTGTATCACGCTAAAAGCTGAAGCTCGGAGGATTGCGTTTCTCATCAATACACCACGAGTTCAGATCGAAGCGGTAGATGGCTGCCGAGCGAATGAAGAAAATTTTAGGGTGTCCCCTTTATATCGTGCACTGAAATGTATGAGGCGTTCCTTACTTAAATTGAAGTCTGTGATAGAAAAGTACAGCGCTCTTTTACTCTGAAAAATCGGCATAATAAGACATCACTCTTATTTTGGTTATTTTCTAATAGTTTAAAATTGTTAACCGATAATGTTTGATGATTGAAATGATACGCGGGAAAATTTACAACCGATTGATGCGAACATCTTGAAAATCTATCCGAGCATTTATTATTCAATCAAGCGAGCTTCATGAATCAGCATAGTTTATAGAAGATCATTAGACTAAGTAGTTCTTCGGGGTTTTGAGTTACTTGGTGTACAAAAATAACTGGAGAGCCACGAATTGCAAACAGTTGATTGGTAGAATCAAGAGATGCATTCGCAAAGAAGTCGACATGGAGGCCGTACAACGCTCCTGTTCCGACATCAAACGGAAGCTTCGCCGAACATCCGACTACGGACCGTTTTCGCAAATGTTCACCAATTTTTTTTCAACAATGGACAATGTATCTTTTATTTGAATAAATCTGATCTTCTTCAACTATGTTTATCTTTTTTGACAGCTAGAGAAAGAAATTCCAAAATTTTAGTTGCCACCCGTTATATTTTATTTGGAGACGACACCAATGAAGTACTTCTCGTGAAGATTAATGCAAAAATCTAGTATGAGACATCGGTTTCAAACCAAAGCATTCCCTCGATCTCGTTTTGAAAGTTGGGATGTGAACATGTAAACATTACAGGTTCAAACAAAATGCTGGACCATAGTTAAAGTTCTATCCAGTTAGAATCCGGAATCACTTATTGTGTTGCAGCTACATGGAAAGTGACCACCGCAAGAATTCTTTTACAGCGGTTTGTTTACCTAGGTCTACCATCTTTCTGTGACATGAATTTCACGGTGTTTTATGCAGTGAGTCAAAAGTTATTCCAGATGGAAGCCGAGAGGAGAGAAAAATCCTGCACACCAACGTTGATAATGCAACGTGGTCCACAATAAAAATCGCAAGAAACGTTGAAAATCGCCAAATCAACCGCGTATGGTGTGCTCAAACGTTACAGGGAGCGAAAGGCGTGGATCGAGTGCCTCAAGGTAAGCGTCGTAGTGGAACATACGACCGCAAGCTGAACCAGAAGGTGTTGAGCACCGTCAGAGCAAACCCTGGACTATCAGATGATGAAACCGGCACAGAAAATATATGCGCGTTCGAAGAATTCGAGCAACCAAACAGAACGTTGAAGCAAAGTTCGTCACCAAAACTCGGAGGCTCGGAAATGGTGCCAGACTACGATGGAGAACCTGCGTCAAAATGAATTTCGGACCGAGCGTCGCCATGCCAAACATTATACGCGGCGACGGCACGAGGGAGATGTCCCGCGAAGTTTAAAGTTTGCTTTTATGGACAAATTTGCCAAAAGACTGGTGATGGACCCGAAGCTGTACAAAGAAGAATGCCTCAAAAACCGCGTACTACCTTTCTGTTAAAGCCCATGAAGGTCCCGTGAAGCTTTGGCACAGATTTGGCGAGTTGCCACTACAGCCGGGAAGCCATCCAGTGGTATCCGCGATAATAACGTAGATTTCATCGATAAAAACGCCATAATCCACCCCAACTGTCCGCAGTTCCGGCCCATCGAGAGCGGAAGCTTAAGAAAAAGCGGAAAAACGGCTCGAGAGCGCAACTCAGATGACCAAAATGTGGAACAAATTTGCCAAGGAAGTTGACTCCGGAGGTGTGCGGCGTTTAATGGAAGGAATAAAGAAAAAAGTGCGAATTTTCAATATAAACGAAGGGAAGTGATTTGTTTGATTTTTTCCCTAAAAGTACAGTGAATTACCTTGTGTTTGATGTACTGAACATGTTTGTGCGTTCAATCCGATTACCGAGATACAGATTGATTTTATTATTCCGGATTCTAAATGGACACCATTTTTGACAATGGCAGTTAAAAAATCTCGACAACTTATTCAGAACGACGTATCTGATTTTGTAAACAAAGAGGAGATGAAAGATTGAAACGGTAAACAACACTTCCCTAACATGATGGTGACGCTCAGTTTAGGCAGCATTCATTAATTATGTCACGCAAATCTGGCCGAAAATTAACCCCCTTCCCCCATGTCACAAATTGTCACAATTTTTGTAACCCCCCCAGGCAATTATGTCACGTTTTTGTTAACCCCCCTCCCCACTCAAAACTTTTTATTCAAATAGCCAATATTAGTCACAAAAAATCATTTTTATTTCATACAGAAACAAATTCAACTTTCCTCATATTATATCAAATTGCATTCTCAAACAATACCATTCAAAAATAGATTCAATCTCAGTCCAAGGGTTTTGCAGATGTTGGTCAGCATTGATGACCGGGAAGATATCTGCGTCCGCTGAAGCACTCGTAATGGTTTCTGCCACATCAGTCAGATCAAGTTCTTCGTCATCTATCCATTCGCAATCGAAGTTGTCTTTGTTGGTTACAACCATACATTCCTGTTTACGTTTTGCCACAACTTTAAACGGACGCAATTTCTCTGAAATTGAACGGATGTATGCTTGTGCATCTTTATGTGCTCGCGAAGCATGACTAAAGATGCAAAGTATAAGCCACAGCTGGAACACACCTCGTTCGTTCAATGAGTTTTTAATTAAAGGACAGTAAAGATCATACGGAATCGTTCCATATCCGGACATCGATTTAGGTAGAATCTGTTGAGCTTGTAATGAGTTCAATACGAACATTGATGGAAATGCTGTGGTTCGTCCTTCGATGACCCAATCAATCCTCGAGATGTTTGCGTCAGAGAGATTGGTGGAGGCAAAAATCCATTGCAGATAACGTGATCGATGCTACTTCGCAGTGGTGAGCAGCATTTCCTGTAAAAATATAAATTTATGCACATATAACAATTATTTGACCATCAAATGCATCTCAAAATTTTACCTATCTGTGCATTTCCGTATCTGGAGTAAATATTGGCTGGTTCGCACATGAGTTCCAAACCAGTGTTGGTCATAGTCACGAATTGACTTCGGATCTATTTCAGAAGCATCAGGATCGATATATTCAGCCAACGTCGGATGACCGTCGATGACCACATCATTCCAGACTTCTGCCAAAACTTCACCAGCGTACTGGAAATTTTGCTTCTCCAAAGCTGAATCAGTTGTACGCAATTGGGAATCCAGATGACTACCAAACTGGTCGTGTGGTATTATCAATCCAGAAAGCTCCTACTCAAGGGTGACATACGTCGCTCCACTCTATTGAAAGCACTCCTTCCCGGAGCGTTCGTTGCAATGAACAGCGTGTCAAGGTTGTACTCTTTAAAATGGTGTATTGCTATCTGTATTACCTTGCGATGTCTCGGATTTTCATCAGGTCCACCGTCGACGGTAAAGATTAGGACTGGTTTGACCAATCCATCGAACTTAAAAATACCATCAAACGATTCAAGAGTTAGAAGCCGCTTGATGTCTAACGCATGAGAAAACGCCGTTGACGAAGCGTGTTTGCCTGACCGAATTGCAATGTAAGTGGGCCTGAAAAACCAACAGCCTCCGGTTTGCCAAGACCATTCGGTTTGATTTCGATTCCAGCGTACACGGACGGAATTAGTTTATGCTTATTTGCAACTATCCAATCGTGGTCAGGAAGCGTGATTTTGTACTCCACATGCATAAGCATGGGAGACTGCTTATTGGCAGCCGTTAGGCCTATCGCCACTCTCGCCTTATCATCCTGACTGATAAATCCTACTTCATTGGGCCCTCAGCACAGATGCCAGTTCTTCCAATGATCTTATGGTCGCTGTACAGAATCGGCCATCGGGATGATCGTTGTGTTTTGCATTACTTGCCGCGCATCAACTTCACTGGTACAGTATTTACGTGACATTTACCTTGATGGGAATTGGCTCGTTTTGGGATTAACCGCAGATATGTTGCTGTTCTTTTGATATTGAATCCCTTGCCTTGTATTGCAGAAGTCAACTCATCTAAAGTTTTAACGCTTCTGACGCTCTCATCACTGCGCTTTTCGTGGGCCGCAGATCCATGAAGTGCGATATCGCATATTGCCTTGAGCAGCTCCGGTTGCTGCTCTTCAACACGAGGGCGGCCAGGAGAATTTCGGAATGAAAGATAATTTCCTGAAATTTGATATTTATATCTACTGTGCAAACAAACTAGTTAATATATCATATTTACCAGCCTCTGGGATGTCCTGAATTAACAGTTGTTTAGCCTGCTTCATTTTCTCACGATGCTTCTGCTGCCGCTCTTGCTCGTCTTCCTTGATTTTGAGATTCTTTTCAAGTTTGATCTTTTAATTTTCAGCCCTTCGAGTCTCGACTGATCATCATCCGTCAATAGTCCAGCAGACTTCTTGTCAATCAGAAGCACTACCTCAGAGTTCAGATTATTTAGCTCAGCTTTAAGTTGTTCCTGTACTGGTGCAGGGCGTTTATTTGATGATGACGGCTGAGCCATATACTCAATTTCCTTGATGGGTTGCGCGGGTTTCACTGTCGGCGCTGATTCTTAGGAGCACTCATAGACTTTCCCCATAGTTGAAGAAGTTTACCTTTTTCTTTAGCTGCAAGGCATGAAGCTCTTTTATTTTGTTATTGACTTGCTCTTCAAGTGCGGTGTTGTCATTGCCCTTCCGTTCATTCCAGAAATTAGTAGCATCCAATTGGCACTCCTTTCTTCTTATCCGGGTAAGCCTTTACATACGCATTGTACAGCGTATTAAAAAGTTCTCCACGATTCATTTTCCAAAATACACTAACTGCGCGAACCAATTTTTCACCAATAAACACTGGACTTTATTCACTGACGCACACTGAATGAGCTGCAGCTGTCATTCATGAACGGTGGAATAGTATTCACTCTAACTTGAAAGTACCCATTAATGAGTCGAAAGTACGCATTTTGAAGAAAAAGTGGCTTAACTCATTATTAAGAGTATACTTTTCTCATTTCTGAGTATTGCTTACTCATTTATGAGTATCAATTAATCATTAATGGGTAACGAATACTCAATTAATGAGGAAAATATACTCCTAATAATGAGTTAAGCCACTTTTCTTCAAAATGCGTACTTTTCGACTCATTAATGGTGTACTTTCAAGTTAGCGTGTTAGGTATGGTAGGTGTCGGAGCCAAACACCGGATCCGTAGGGTACTTGAAGTAGCTTGCTAGCTCTCTTGCGACAGAACTCAAACGTGTCCTAACACGGTAGGAAGGAAATAGGTGTCGCTCAAACTAGCAACTGTCGGGTAAAACGAGTGCTCTGTCTTGGCTCATGGGTGGAAAATTCAACTCTTCTTACCCTGAAAAGGCCGGGTTGGGTCCAAGGCCGTTGACAGCAAACACTCTAGTCGTAGGGTGGACTGTATTCAACACTGTATAACACTGGGCTGTTGCACCGGATAATGGATCCAGAAGATATTGATAGAAAAACTACTGCTTCTATTCACTTATCCTTTATTGCTTTTTCCTTTTGATCTTAACACCTTAGAATTGATATAATGACTGAATGACTGCGCCACTGCGGTGCCGTTTTTATATTGTGCCGCTACTGCTAGAAGTTCCAGAACATGGAAAGTTCCAGAACAATGGAAAGTTCCAGAACAATGGAAAGTTCCAGAACGATGGAAAGGTCCAGAACATGGAAAGTTCCAGAACGATGGAAAGTTGCAGAACAGGGCGTGGCATAGTTTATGCGAGCGGTGTGTGAGTGCTGCATGATTACTGCTGTTGCTGTTCGTTTACGAAGGGGCGTGAACAGTAGGGATAGTAGTAGTAGGCGATATTGCATAAGAATATCATTTTGTTTTTGTTTTTTTTTTCAAAATGTGATGTCACGATTCAGCTTACCCCCCTCCCTCGTTTGTCACAAAATGTCACGGTTTTCTGAACCCCTCCCCCTAAAAGCGTGACATAATTAATGAATGCTGCCTTAGGTGACGGGGCTGAAAGTTTTGAGAAATTTACGTTTTAATAGTTGATTTCCTTTTTGTTACAAAATTGTTGAGAGTTCTATCAATCCAACAGAACAATTTCAAGTTCCAATCATTTGAAAAGACCTCCCTCCCATCCAACAATCAACAAGAATCCCGTCTCCAAGTATCGCGCAATACCAAACTGATCACGCACAATCAATCCGACTGCGGGTGATCGTGGAACTCCCACGCTCGTATGCTCGCGCGCTGGATTCTTTTGTTGTGACCTTCCACTCAAGAGAAGCTCAATTGTCATCCAACGTCGTCTGAGTAGCCAAGGCAGGCCGAGAATATACACAGAACTGCTCCGTATAATGTATGTCGCCTGTGTTTCTCGCCAAATGAGCACACGGCGGCAACATCCAGCCAGTAAGCCGTATTTCTTTATCTGCTCCAACGACGACGACGACGACGACGGCAGAACATATACGAATATTATATTGGACTTACCGTAAATGGATGTCGCAGCCTGCTATTCAGAGGAGATGGAAAAAAAAGACGGCAGACTCTGCTCATCCGACCGCTCACTCACAAAGTACACCGTACGCAGAGCGAGTGAATAATAATAATAGCGGATAACCTTGATCCGCGGCGAGTTCTGTCTCCAAGGCGTAAACCCCCACCCTCCCCCACTTTTCCCACTGATCCGTAGCCAGCGGGAGGCCTTTCCGGAATTCAAACAGTTTCTCCCCTCGTTTTCACGGGAATATGAAAGCTGATCAACTTTACATGTGCGATCTCATGGACAAATACGGGGTCATCCATCGTCGTCGTCGTGGTCGTCACCGTCAGCGATTTCCCATGACCCTGATTGAATCCGTCGCTCGTTCGTGCATTCGTTCATGAGGTTGAGGTTTCTAGCGCCTAACTAGCCGGGTTGTTGCTGGCTCACGTCGTCCTACTTTAATTGCTTATGCTCGCGCGCGCACCCGCTCGAACCGCCGAGAAACCGTCCATTGCTGTCCAGCCCAAATCTGCGATCTTTGTTCAAATTTGAAAGTCATTGTTTCTTTTGCTGCAGCAACTTCACTTCTCTCGCTTCTCCATCATCCTAAGCAAATTTTATGTTTTATTACGTTCCATTTCATCCTATTTCTTTCACTTTGCGGCTGGCGGCGCATGGCTCGAAGCAGTCTTTTTGCGCTGCTGCTCAAACTCCCTTCCATTTCTCCGCTCAAACGCCCAGTTCGAACTAGCTAGCCCTCGTTGCTTTTCCCTCGTATGACCGCCGTTCAAAGCCTAGTTGAAAATATTTTTACTTTCAAAAAAAACTTTACTTTCCCATCGGCTTCACAACACCCGCCCAGATGATTCCCTTCACCGCTCCCCACCCCTTCACCTCGCGTTGCACCCGCGCTTGATGATCTGGTGTCGGTGTCGGGTGTGTGCACGTAGGCATCTAAAAATCGTCATGGCCTTCTAAGACGGAGCAGCTCGCACAACACAACACCGAATTTCCCTCTCGCTTGCTTTGATCGATATTCGGACTCGGCCTAGTTGGGCACTACTAAGAGCCCCACCAAGTGGTCAAAGCAATCACTCAGCAGCCGCGTTCAGTGTTCAAAGTTCGATCGGTTTATGATCGATTGGATAACGAAACGGACTCCCGGCAGGACGCGCAATCCACCCTCCTCCCATTTTACTAGAGAGATGCTAAATTATGTGAAAGTGAAGTTGGTAGCGTTGAAACATTATGCTTTATTTTTTTTTGCATGCTTGATTCGAGCGCGTTGAAACAGTGGAATAATTTAGCGTTACTGAGCGATCGTTCAAGAATTGGAACCTGTTGACATTTAAGCCCCGTGCTCTAACGGTTATATGTTGTGCAATGCAACGCGGAGATCGGAGGGGGCTTTTTCATTTTTATAGTCGTCTAGGTTATAATATTTTTTCTCTCTCTCTCTCTAGTCGTCGGGTGCTTAGTGACTGGCTGAATAACTGACTGACTGACTGATTGTCAACATTGTGCCGTTCTGCCGCTCTCTATCTACAGAGTTGGTTGTGAGTAAATGTGTGTGTGTGGGTGGGTGGAGAGATGCAGTTGCGGTTATGCTGCAGCTTGTACTATTATGAACCTCACGATTCCGATGACTATGACGACAACGAATGATGATGATGGATGCAATTCGTCAAGGCTGTACTCACGCAGCGGCTGCGACTGCGACTGCGACTACAACGAACGGCGACGGTAATAGCAGTTTGCTTTAATTAATGCTTATACTAAGCGGCTAACCCCACGTTTGAGCGTGAAGGTGGATATCGGATTGGGTGGTTGGAGAATGTCAGCTGGTTGGAGGTGCTTCGAACGAATGCAGGGTTCCATTTCATAACATTTGAATGATTTCTTCAATACACGAAATATTACTAACCATACTCTTTTGGGATAAATTCACGCAACTGCACTATTTTGACGTTGTCAATGGTAGAAAAATAATGATATTCGATCGTAGTTTTTCCAAACAGAACTCGTTTGTTTTTGAAGAACTGATTTGACCGAGATATCGAAAAATACCTATATGTAAAAACACAGATAAAAAAAAAACAGGGAATTTTTTGCGTTATCTAATGCTAGATTTGGCAGAAAATAATGTCATGTAAATTTAACCCAAATAACGCCTAAATCTAGCCTGTTGTGTGAAAGATTGCAAACATTGTTGTATGGCACATGAAAGATTGCAAACAATTTCGTTGATTACGCCTTCTTTTTCTTAGAATTAAATGAAGGAAAATTTTACGCACCTATTGAAATTCATTATTTTTTTCTGTGAAACTACACGGGACAGCACAATGAGGTTTTCCCAAATATACTATATTAACAATATTAGTCACTTTCTTTTTCCAAATATACATGTTAGCCAACCCGTTTAGTGCTGCCGACAGAACCTTCTGGTGATTAAAAAGGCAAACAAAATTAATGTTACCTTTCAATTTGATTAATTCATTCTACCGTGCATCCACATTAAAAATAATAAACTCTTTTTATGCGTAATGTTTGCTCACACAAAAAAAAAGTTTGAAAAGAGCAAAATCATTATTTTCAACCGACTTCAAAATGACCATTCAAAATAGTTGATTCAATATTTACTAGAATGTCAGAATTTTTTTGTGTTGTCAGCAATGCAGCGATTATATGTAATAGTCATCTTGACCACGATTCAATTGTCGGTTCAACCATATAATTTTCTCAGAGCACTTTTAGAATAACACAGATACGACAAAATTTTCCTTTTTTTTATTCCTAGAACAGAATAAAGCAATGTCAGGATACAAGACTAGTTTTAAGCAAACTGTATTATTTTTTGAAACAAATCAAGGGATTTTTTTTTTGCCATAGGGCGAAACTAACCTTGAGAAACTCTGTTTGATTAGTTTCCCTTTCATTCACATTTCAATCACCTTTACGTTTTTCATTCTATTATTTGTAAAATTTGCTAGCCAGCCCTGGTGTTTTGCGATCTATACTAAAGAATCCCACGAAAGTTTTATGATAGCGCGGTTATAAATAAAAGAGACTGGAGAGAATCTCTCATTGTTAGATTCGCCTAATTGAAAAAAGTTCCTAGAAATACATATAACCTTATTTTTTTTTAAACAAGACGATAATTGCGTTGTGCATTTTTTTATACGTATTTTAAACTTTTTTTTGATAGTTATATTTACTCATATATGACTTTGTCATCGGTGTACAAACTATAATTTTTTCACATTATAAATATGAGTAAAAACCTCTTTTTGACATATGCTCAGTTTACTCATTAGTGAGTAAATGTAATACACGCCTTAAATGAGTAAAGTGTCGCAAATAAACAAACAAACAAACAAATAAACCCTCGGAAATCCCAGTTTTGAACAAAAATACATACTTTATAGTTATGAAGATGTAAGATGGGAGTGACGTCTTCTAAAGAATTGGTAACGTTTCTCTTCGTTTTGATTTTGCGATTGCAACGAATTCGACGAAAGTTCTATCGAAATAAAAATGATTTCTTCAATAAACGTCGTGCTCATTAATGTTCGATCGATCAATTTTTCAGGCAATTTTACATAGGACTAGCCTTCTTTTGTTGTTCTTGAGTCACACCGAACAAAACAATCTCTGAATAATACAAAAATATTAGGGGAATCGGGGTAAAATCGACCATATCTTCGTTCACAGAGCTGTGCGGTGAACGAAACTAATTCCAATCGATTTCTTAACAAATGTTACAAAGGACTAGCCTAAATTTGTTGATCTTGAGTTACTTCGACCAAAGAAATGTATAATAAACACAAAACTCTTAGGGGAATCAGAGTAAAATCAGCCATATTTATGTTCACAGAGCCGTGCGTTAAATGAAATCAATCTTAATCGATTTCTAAGAAAGTTTTACAAAGAACTAGCTTTATTTTGTTGATCTCGAATCACACCGAGCAGAGAAAGTTGTGTAAAAACCAGAAATATAATTGAAATCAGGGTAAAATCAGACATATCTTCATTCACAGAGCCGTGTGGTGAACGAAATCTATTTCAATCGATTCTCCTGAAATTTTCCATGGGACTGGCATCATTTAGTTGCCAAGTTGATCAAGTCTTACAGCGAGGAGAGCCCACTGCTGTCGGACTTAGTTTCCGTGCTACAATGGGTGGTAGTATATATTAATGTTTAATGTTGAACACTTATAAGTTGGGGCTTTCTTAATCGTACAAAATGGGCCGATGGTTCCCCGATGTTTGTGAAATTTTGTCCACAGGTAGAGTACAGGTATACCTCGATAGTACGTACATCAACTTTCTTACTTCAAATCGCAATCAGATAAAAATTACTGCTTCAATCTGCAATCTAATATGACCATAAGAAAGAACAGCTTGTGTTCTTTGTTTTAATGTAGTTAAATTTCAAATACTATCAGTAGTTTCTATACAATTTCGATTTGAAGTGTGAATGTTGATGTACGTACTATCGAGGTATACCTGTATATGGATATATAACCGATTTTCCTAAAAAAAATTCGGTTGGATTATTTATATGGTATCTTTGTTACTCCTCGCACGGAGAATAGATAACATAACAATTAATGTATGGTATCTTTGGTCGAAATTTCTAAATGATAATCGTAATCGTTTCTAAATTATGTATACTTCAGTGACAGTTTCCCAGATTATATTCAAATTTGCCATAACCAGCTTCAAAAAACACTGTCTTCACTTGCCTTGCTCGCCTTATGTTTTCGTTTTGCTTAATTGTCAGGGGCTTCCAGTGAGCTTGTGTTGATATTCACGATAATTAATCAATAAAGTCACAGAAAGTGTAGCTATAGAATGAACAGATATCGTAACAGTGTGCTTGACATAACTGCGTTGCTGTTTTTTAATCGATAGAAGCTATGATAAATTACTAAAGATTTAGAAGAATCAAAAATCTACTTTTGTCATACTAAGCCGTTTTATATCAACTTGGTTGAAAAAGACAGGTTCAGTTTTCGGCAAGCCAGCTGAATCGCCTCGCTTGCTTTCACTCAGTTGCAAACGGTGCATCTCAAGCAACGCAAAACTGACATTATTGGTTGCAGTAACTTGATTGTGACTTAATTGAGTTGCATACAAGTAACTTCAATTGAAATGCAACAAGTGTGCTGCTAGGGGTTACAGTTATGGCTACCCTGTTTGTGTACTGAAGTATAATGGTGATCAATATCAACCCTATAGAACCATGTGCATAACAGCACGACGGCGTAGTTTTAGAGTGCTTATCTCAGTGAAAAATTAAGGAAAAGATAAATGTCAAATCGCAATCACAGCCAACTGAATTAGTTCCGCCAACATAAATGAAAAACATCATCTAGGAAGTGTCCACCACCAGGTTGAGAAGTAAGATTTTAATTCGGTTTCGATTCCGCTATGTTAGGGCCAAGGGATCAATTTTCCTTCGAAAACCGGGAAAAACTAGCAACAAAAGAGCAGGCCGATATATGTTTGTCTCAACCATTTGGCAACAATAAAATGTTGCGAATGAATTTGTTGGCAACTAAGATCAAAAACATATTGTGTTTTTTTTTATTCAAAGCGTGAATTGTGGTTCATTTTCAGGCTAAAATACTATCTAATTCGATGGTAATCAAAAATATTAATTGCAAGCCGTAAATCTAGCTTTCTTTCCTACAGGCGATCATTTTCCTATCCTGTTCAAGTTGCTCCAAACCATATTTGCGTGATTCTTTTGTCATGAAATTCACAGCTGGCAACAAATCGGAATTGCGGCGAGTTGTTCAGCAATGGTTTCCTTATTTAGTGCCTTAATTTAACAAATTGTGATTCGTTTCAATTTGTCTGCTGAGTACTTTTCGGAATATTACACTAGGTTTAACAAAAGCAGGATAGTTTAGATTGAGCGTATGCATTAAGCGCTTAGTAGTTGCCTCTGTCCTCATTTATGGCGTCACAAGCGCAAAAAAGTATCGCCTGAAAGAATGTGAAATGACGTATACTGTTAATATAGTATGTTTGGTTATATGCAAAGGTGACATAGAACTACGTAGCAATGTGTAACGAACGTTGTTATCATTTTTTAGATATTTCATGCTGGTCGCCATTTGAAAAATTTCTATTTGACAAGCTAAGCATAAGCTTGCTTTCTATTTGCACTGAGAGTTTTGAGAGCGCTCTAAAAGCAGTAGTCATCCCAAGCCAGCTTGTAATACACAAGTTGAATGTACTGTCTAATGACAAATATAGGTAATCAATATGAGTGTTTAGTACTTTAATTTATACTTCAATATGACGTAAAAAGCGAAAAAGAGTAGCCTGATAAAAATATTCCATCGCCAAACATGAGAATTGAACACAAGTCCATGGCGTGACAGGTTTGTATTTGCTAAGGCAACTCCGATTGTTGAAAAGTCAGTTCTGAGCATGTATGATTTGCTTCCCGTGTTTAGTGAATCCAATCTAATGTAATTTCAACAGTATTATAAGTTTAAAAAAAAATCATGCCCGGTTCATGTTTTATAAATGTATGAGGTAATATTTTTAAATCACTTGCATCAGTGAAAACAAATTTTTAGCTCAACCGTTAGTCAAAGTGACATATGAAATACGGGAGATCCAAACCGCTCCGAATGTGACATGTTTTCCAAAAAAGTGTTATAATACATTTATAAAACAATTTTTTTTTAAATCATCCAAACACCAGGACTTGACATCAAGACGACATCAATTTTGAGTTTGTCTCACACAAACAAGGTTATACCAGGGATGCCATATTCACAGACATGTCTGTAAATTTGCAGACTTTTCATTTTTATTGAAGACTTTTTTAACGATGCAGACATATAGCAGACATTTTATTTATGTTGCAGACTTTTAAAGACATTTGAAATATTTTTTAAATTTCAAATAAAGGTATTCTATGAAGTTCGGATTTAAAACGTACGAGGATCTGAACAGTATAGTAGATACGGTAAGAAGCGCGTTAGTAACATTGGTCCTTCGCTATTAAGTCACAACAAAAATCAAGGTTCACAATAATACAAATCATATTTGAGAAACTTAGAGACTTCCTCGAAAAAAAAAATTCTCCTATGGTCAGGTAGAAACTTCTCAGAAGTATTGGGAGCAAGCAGTTCATGCAAGAAGAACCTTCAAAAATTCTTTACCGAAGCTCAAGATCATACTTACCAAAATTTCAAGACAGAACTTCTCCAAGAATCAGGAAAGGACTAATCAGAGCTTCAGGAAGAGTGTAGGGGAGAGGACTTCTCTGAAGTTTGGATTTTTTTAGAGGTTTTGGAGTTCTTCCCAGAAATTCAAGATTGAACTTCCCAGAAGTTCAGAAAAAAAAACTTCCCCAAGTTTCAGACGGGAGCTAACCAGGAAGGACACTCTCAAAAAATCAGGAAAAAAAAATCCTCAGGACGATGCGTCATAGCAGTTGAGGAAAGAACTTCTCTCGGGGGCAGGAAGTAACTTTCCAAAAGTTTCAGAAGAAACTTCTCGAAAGGTTAGTCGGAACTTTCTAGAAGTGCTTGACAGCTTTTCCAAAGCTCAGAGGAGAACATTCTGCATTTCAGAATAAGGATTTCTCAAAATTCTTTAGAGAGAAAAGATTGAAACTTTCCAGGAGCATTGAGGGTACTTCCTTCTAATTTGAGCACAAATTTCCCAATAGTTCCGGAACAAACTTCCCCAAAGTTTTGGAGAAAATTTCCCAAAAGTTCAGAAGAGAACTTCTTAGAAGTCCACCAAGAAATTTCAAGAACAAATTTAAATGAATCTTCCTAAAAAATTTGGAATAAAATTTTCCTTGCAGTTCTGGAAATTTGGAAGTTTTGAAAGAATAAGCTCAGTAAAAAACTTCCCCGAATTTCAAGAAGCAACCTACCAGAGAGGGAACTCCTTGTAGGGTTAAGAAGGAATTATTAAAAAATCAGTAAAAAAACTCCTCGGAAGTTCACACGAGGACTTCTCAGAAGGTGCGAAGTGACCAAAAAATAAGTTGGAACGACCCAGAAGTGCTAGAGAGCTTCCCTAAAGTTCCAAATCGAACATTCCAGCATTTCAGAATGAGAACTTCTCGAAGTTCACGAAATCCCAGAGGTTATGGTAGATTCTTTTAATAAAAACAGGAAGAAACATTCCAGAAGTATAGGGGGATCTTTTTAGTAGTTCAAGCAGGAGCTTCTCAGAAATTCAGGAACAAACTTCCCCGAAGTTCAGGAGAATACTCCCTTGAAGTTCAGAGAAGATTATTTCGGCAGTTCAGAAAAGCACTTCTCAGAAGTTCAGGAAGAAACTTCTACCAACTTAAGACGATTTTCCAAGAAATTCTGGAGAGTACTTTCTCAAAGTTTTGCAGAAACTTTCCTTGTAGTTAAGGATAGGACTTATCAGAAGTTTAGAAAGTAATTATGTTCAGGAAAAAAAAATTCCAAATGTTTCTGGATGGTAAGGTTGGGTTCTCAAATGTGCATTTCGAAGAAAATAAGGAGTGACTGCCAAGAAGCTCATGAGGAATCTTGCCTGAAGTTCAGAAGGAAACTTCCTAGAATATTTCCCAGACATTTGAAATGTTTATCACAGACATTTGAAAAAAATATCTGGCATCCCTGGGTTATACCGAGAGTCGAAGTGACTTTTGTCACATGGCGAAGTGAGGCAAATCACCTCGGGGACGCGACAAATGAAGGTGACGCGTCACTACAGGTGACATTTCTCACTTCACCAAGTGACAAACGCCACTTCGACTCTCAGAACCACCCTCAAAATCATCATCTACAGTTACAGAGCTTCAATTCTCACGTTGATCGCATTGCTTCGGGTCTGTTTTCAAACAACGTCAACTTTGCACCCTAATCAATTCCGCGTACCAATTCGAACTGTTTTCAGCCAGTCTTCAGACAAATCACTTCTCGGTAGTGTTCCCACCCGATCCCGTTCCGGCCTCGTCGTCGTCGTCGTCGCCGGATTTGCACTTCACGGAATCAATTTCCTTTCGGATTTGAGCTAAACGGCAAAGAGCCGTGTGTTGACAGCCATTATTGTACGTCGTACGCGAAACCCGGGCCAAAGGGAAAAACGATTAGCCAATCTCGCATCGGAGTAGAACCAGGCCAGAACGAGGGAGCTTCAATTAGGCAAATGATATGCGATGACTTACTTATTATTTATGCCTCTGCTGTGCGTTGTCGTTTTGGTTTCGCTTTCGAGTTGTGTGTAAGAGTTGATGCCCAGATAGGTTTAAGAGGTCTGCCTTACCTGGAACGGAATCAGAAGAGAGGAAAAAATGAATTCATATTAGACGGTTTCCTGGAATGTTTGCTCGGATCGTTTGCGAACGGACTTGGGAGCTAGCTACTGTAGAGGGGGAAGAAGAAAATAGCACTCTAAGAGCACGTTACATTACAGTATCGGAAGGCGCTGACACAATAAGTCACGGTACACTGACGGGACAGTACATATAGCAGAAGAAGAAGGGACGTCTCTTCGAAGCTCGTCGCATACACAAAACGGATTACGGCTTCTGCTATTTTTGGGATTGAGGGAGTTGTTCTGACAAAAGGAACATTCAGGAGGAGGAGGAGGAGGGGGGTGATGGTGATAGCTAACTTTTTTCCATCTCTACTGGTTCGTGTACCACCATCAGAGCACATACATACGTATATAGCAAACAAGGGGGAAAGGCAGTGGACGAGAAAGAGCAATCTGCTGGCTGGAGATGGATGCTGTGTGAGAGTTCGAGAAATGGTACATTCCCACAAGTCCCTGGAGAGGAACGCAGAATGGGATTTCGGTTGGGACCGGGGATAAAGAAGCCGACTTGCTCGGAAGGAGACTGGATTTTGTATTGTGCTCGGCGGGCTCGGATGCAAAATAGATTGATCACGATCCATATGGCGGCTGTGAATGTTTATTCGAGGTTAGAGTACTTCCTAATGAATATTGAAACTTGTTGGAAAACAGACATGATATAAGTCAATTATGATAGGCAGCTTTGATTTCGTTTCGGAGAAGTTCCAAAAATAAACTTGCATGTACTCCATCAATTTCTCCAAAGGACACCAATATCCAGTAGTAATAACAACAACAGCATCCAGCAGTACCAATTAGGGTGGTTCAAAGTATCGATCAAGATAAATGCCATTCACTCGGTTACAAGGTCCTGACGCTTTTCCTAAAATTTAATTGGTAGTTAAATCGAACTGCACTAGTCCTTTGAATTTTCTACGGGAATTTTTTTTTACGTTTGCTTTAAGTCCTCTAAAGTGTTTTTTTTTTCCTGGTAGCACAACAACTACAGTAATTTGTTTTTCAGACAAAGTTGTGATTTTGAGGAAATAAACATTTTATATATTTATTACATTTGGCTAAAAGACCCTCAATGTGATCTTTGAAATTACATTTTTGATCAAGTTGCAGACTAACGTATTTCACTTGACTTGACCAACACATTGGAACACCGTTCATGGTAACTCTGAGACTACTACTAGGTTTCAAAACGGAAGCTCTAGGTTTATGTGGCAATATTATAAGTTGAGTTTCGGAAGCGTTGGGAGAAATCTTCCATTTCTGTGAATAAGAAGAGAAAATGTCTAAAATTTTCTGCAGTCTCCTGCAAATGACACGAAGACTTCTTCTTTTAGCGGAAATGCCTGTGTCATCGGCAAACAAGAATTTCTGACAACCCTGAGGCTAATCAGGGAGGTCGGAAGTAAACATGTTATATAATATCGGCCCAAGAATGCTACCCTGAGGAACTCCAACTCGAACAGGTATTCGATCCGATTTGGAGATCTGATAATTTACCTGAAGAGTTCTGTCAGTTAAATAGTTTTGAATTAATTTATAGAGTGGAAAATTAAAGTTTTTCAATTGAGCAATGAAACCTTCATGCCAAATACTGTCGAATGAAATTAGAAGAAAATTTAGTATCTTCCATTTAATTCCAACTACCTTTGCTTATCTTCGACAGATACGCGTATTTCATCTACAATGTGCAGACTTCTTCAGTGTCTCGTACTAATAACTCGACTTGCTCGAATGCTTTTTCTATGTCTAGGAGAGCAACTCCAGTTGACTTCAGATTTGTTTGAACGTATTAAATTAGTAACTTGTTCTTGAGTAATGGTCTATTAACTAATCAGCAGGCAACATTGGGTGTTTGGTTCAAGGCATGGATTTAAAAAACCAACATTCCAACCTTGATTCCGAATCGATTGAGATGGTAGGCGTTTCAACGACAATTTTAACCACCCTAGTGCTCATAAACAAGCAAGGACTCGCACAAAAAAAATACAAACCATACTCGAAAAGAGAGGGAGTGCGAGGCAAACAGTGAGAGACAGAGAGCACATGAAAAAGGAATAAAACCATTCGGCGTAGATTTCCCAAAGGACTCTCACCGAAAAGTGAAAAACGCGTTTGCCGACAAAGGCCAACATGTGCAAAAGAAAATGCGAGAAAAAAAAAACAGATGAGAGCCTCGTAGCGCGAGACGTCAACAAGACTAATGGTAGAATTCGGTGGAAAAAAAAATAAGCCGAATGAAAAAAGAAAAAATAACGGCACCGTTTCGGATGGTGGGAAGGAGGGGAAAATCATTTCCCACATTTTCCGATACTTTCCGCCGCATCGCAGTAGGCGCTTACATGCTTCGGAAGAATTGCCATGACGAAACAGGAACGGTGCTATGGTGGCTTATGGTGGAGTTTCAGGCATGTGCGTGTTGTCAGGAAGTGACTCGGGATGCTCGGGAGGATTCAGACACCGATAAGGTGCTGTTGAGTAAATATTGAAAATGTTACAGTGTGCTGTAACGGGTATTGAACTTTAAAAACATTAGACATAAATATTCCTAAAATATGCTTTCATTTGCAACAGCTAGTGTTGATCTTTTCGACCATTCCCGTTTCTAGCGAAATTCCCTTACGTATTGCATACGTTTTCTCTGTGCATTTTGTTGCGTTGTGTTGTTTTGAACAAATGGATTCAACATTTGTTTAATATAATCTAATCTAGTTAGGTTTTCCGGAAATTCTTTTCAATATGATACCAACATTTCGTCCGAACATTCTTTTGAAGATTCCCCCAGAAATTCCTTATAAAATTTTAAATGTGGATTTGTTACCAAAATACCGTGAAATGGGGCTATTATGTATATAATTTCGATTTCTCTCGATAACATTGTGGCCACTTAAACTTTCGAGGAAGTAGTTAAAAACTACTTCCTGAAGTGTCTGTGCTCTCAATTTAGAAGAATGATCCATTTTGATAATTCTTCAGAGACATTCTTTGAGCAATTTTCCAGAAATTGAAAATGGAACTTTTTCAAAAAACTCCTTCAGATCTATTCTAAAAATTGTTTCTAAAATTCTTTTTGAAATGCAACCATGAGTTCTGCCAGAAATTTGTCCTGAATCTTTTAGAGAAATTTTTCCT
This sequence comes from Aedes japonicus, assembly GCA_034211315.2. Classification (NCBI taxonomy): domain Eukaryota; kingdom Metazoa; phylum Arthropoda; class Insecta; order Diptera; family Culicidae; genus Aedes; species Aedes japonicus. The sequence goes on from JASCZW010012244.1 coordinate 24,122, forward strand.
GCCAGGAATTCTTTAAGGAGTCTATCAACATTTGTTGAAGAGAACAAGGAAAATGTGTACGAAACGTTTTTCGTTCCGAGAACGGGGTCTGAATTGTAAGCTGGGTCACAATTGCAAATTTTTCTACACATGAAGAACTCTCACCCGAAGATTGACAATGTGTTGAAGTTGGGAAGGAAATTTCCGAAGATTGAATCGCCACTCGAGATAAAACTGGAGGTGAAGAAGTGGTGACTGTGAGAGTATCAAATCAAAAAGTTGTTTATTAAAAAACTGTGGCTTGTCACAGTGTTAACTCTACGCCGTTGAATGGGAGGGTGTACGGAACATTGTAGATCATTTGTTGCAAGCTGGCAGAACCAGAATTGATTATAGATCCTAAGTTTCGAACTCCAGGACAATTTGGACGATTTAGTACAGCCCAGATTATCCCATAATATTAGGTAATGTTCCAGGCGACTAAATGAACATGGTTTAATAGATATCAATAGATCATCAATAGATAGTTACAACTGTAGATCCTAAGTTCCGAACTTGTGCATGTTCAGGATGTTTTAGGTGGAAAATCAAGCGTGAAAGATACATGTTTTTGATTTTTCCATGATAGAGTAGTCAATTTTCAACAAGTTTTTCGAGATTAATTACCGTTTTCGTTCAGTATGTGATTTTATTCAGGAATTTTTCTTCAGGAGGTTGTCCAAAACGGAATGCTTGAGTCAGCCGAAAATGCGTCGTCAGGATAGATTGAAGGAAATATGCGGATATGTAGTAATTGGAGGCACTTCCACTACAGGATCAAGAAGCAAAAGTTTAGGTGGAATTGGAAATGCTAGAAGAGCTGTAAGAAGATATAGAATGAGCCACCATGATGCCACTGGACACCGCAATAAATGGTGCTGAAACGAAGGAGATGAGCACTCCCGATAGGGCGTTGATATAGTTCACCGCATTCATGTCAACGGGGATCAGTAAATAGAAATGTCAGCTAAACTTGCATGAACAGGAAGAAGTTAAAATTAAATCATCTCCACGAAAGAAAAATAGTCACAGTTTGTTTAAAAAATAGTTGTTTTTTTCATAAACATTGCCTTTGGCTCCGTAACGCTAACGCTATTGAGCCTGGAAACATAATTTAACTGATTAGAAAAAATATTAGGAACAATGCTACAATGCTGTTATATCAAAACGAAACGTTAACTTAATTAGAATTTAACAAACACTTAGAATTTCCGAAGATTTTAAATAACTGTAAAACACTCTAAAGTCTACAGGTATTTTGATTTATATCACGAAAATGGTCATTTCTTATCATTCGATTCATGAAGCTTAAGAAGACATCATTCGACTAACTCTGTTAAAATGTTATGTTGAGTATAGGAAACATTTGTTGAAAAATTAAAAATATGTTCAAATATAACAGGGAGTATTCAATTGATGTGCGCTACGCTTAATTTTGCCATAATGAAGTAAATGATTCGGTTATAATTCATAAATATTCGTTGAAAAAGGGTCCAAATACATCCTGGAAAGTGTGAGCTGTTTAGTGAAATACCTGTAACTAGAAAATACGAAGAAGATTGGTAATTTCCATTTAATTTCAAGTACATTCATTGCTTATCTTGACAGATAGGCCTTCTTCGTCGACAGTGTGCAGACTTCTTCTGCGGTACACGACACTGAAAAAGTCTGCACATTGTAGACGAAATACGCGTATCTGTGAAGATAAGCAATAAAAGTACTTGGAATTAGATGGAAATTACTAATCTTTCATCTCATTCTCTAGTCCAAATGCAATTTTGTTTCCTGCACTTTAAAGCAATTAAGAAGAAGGGTTTCATAAGTGTCTTGAGAATGTTTTGGTTGACAATACACGGAGGCGAAAACGCTTGTTTCACTTGGTATGTGTGATTTCATCCAAATTCATTAAGTTTAGCAGTTGAAATAGAAGTTGGCCTAAAGATGAAGACTCTTTTTTTAAACTCTTTTTATATTTGTTCACTTGATCAAAATATTGTTTACCTCAAAACTAATTTTTCAAACGGACGCATGTGTTTTAATGTGTGTAATCTTCAAAAATATCTCAACTTGAACGCCGTTGATTATAATGGAATTGTTTGTGAGAAAAATATACACTGGAAAACTTTTTTCTAAAATTTTTAAAATGAAATTTGAAACCGGTGTATCCTTATCTAGTATTGCAAAAATTTTCGTTCAATTTATTTCTGAGACTCCTAGTTAGACAGTAAATTTATTCTACAGTATGCAGGTGTCATCAGTTTTACTCTAGCAAAAAAAAGAGTTTTTAAGATTTTTGTCCTCTGGAGGAACCTCTGTGACAGGTGAGGTTAGCCGGCCAAACCACACACACACACATCTTTTTGAAAGTTTCGTAAACTCTTCACTCTAAAAAAACCACTTTTAAAAAAATACTTTCAAAGGTGAATTTGTAGAACGATTCTAATAGGGAAAATTTACACTAATACTTCATTTGTTCAAGCATTAAAAAATAATAGGCCATAACACTCTTTCAAACTATCATATGTAAGCGCGAGCAAATTCCTCTCTATTTTACTAGATTTTTTTCTTTTCTTTTGACAGATAGACCCATTTCGTTTGCGTTTGCGTAAGACGCAAACAACACAAAAGACACATACCAAAGAGGTCTATCTGTCAACGATAAGCGCTTTCAATTTAGAATTTAAAAGAATTTAACCGCGTTTTCTAGTTATTTCCGGAAAAGGCGTTTCAGTTTTTATTTCTTATTTATGAAAAGTGATCCAAGTGAAATGTTTAGTTTAATTTTTTCAGTTTTCCAATAAGTAATGTGCTTGAAACACGTTTCCCTTCCAATTTCCGTGAAAAAGTCTAGCGAATAAAGTCGCGTTCTGTTTTATTCGATTCTCTGCTCTTCTGATTCATTTAACTGTGAATAATATCTAAGAAAAAGTTCTAGTGTTGTGGAAAATTTCGTTTGACAACAAAATATCCAAAACAAAATGAGTTTTTTTATAGCGCATCATGCTCCAAATCATATGCGCACTTAATTTTATGGTGGATATGAGTCGAAAATTAATGCCCCTCGGAAATTATGCAGAGTTAACAAAAATAAAATTGGAACAAATAAATTCGATAAATTAATCAGGAATTTTCTGAAAACTGATGGAATTCAAGAAGGTTATATAAAAGAATTCCAAAATGGGTCTCCGATGCACAGTTCATTTGCATTACATTAAATATTTGGTGTATTTATTTTTCCACATTTCAATGATTTCTTATACCTAAAAAGCCAACTTAGCTTAGCAATGACTACTATAAAACTATATGGTCATTTGGTGACTTCTTTCAATGCCAATTTGCCATTTAATGGCTTTACTGGAGGTAAAATGGTTCTAACATGCTTTTTCAGCTGACCATAATAAGATAATATGAATAAGTCCTAAAACAGCATTTTATGAGTTCATAAAGTCAAAATAAAACCTTTGATAGGAGTAAAAGCGAATTTCACAAGACAAGGTTTCAAGATCGTTGTAAAGGAGCTGTGTAGGTTCTCATAAACCTGACTGAAATATTAAGCCTATTGGCAACTCTTGGTACCTTGGTACCATGATAGAATCAAGTTTATTTCCAGCAGCTTTCATTAAACTTTAATAAAACTTAATAATGCTGAATTGTTTTGGCAATGTTGCTTGGGAGTTCAAATGAAATCAAAGTTAAAATGCTTTCACTATGAGATCATACATACTTGAAAGGAAATAGGATAGTTTTTTTCGGTCATCAAAATCATATCTGCATATTCGGTATGTTGCTAATTTTACTCCTGTTGGTTCGTATTGTCATAAAAATAAAGTTCCCACTTCATATATTTGGAATTTAAATCTATGTATGCAATAAAATTTATAAGAGGAGGTAGATTAACTAAATACAACACAGTTTGAAAGAAACATATAACATATTTCTACATGATCTAATGCACATAAAGGGAATGCTTGATTTGACATAAATTAACAGGATCTTTCAAGCAAATTTCAGGCAGATATCGCTAGAATTATGACTGTTGTATGGAAGATTGCAAACAATGTTATATATTTTATCGAATGTGTTAAATCCATTATTTTCTTCTGTGAATGTTATGACTTATACTAACATACAGTTTCCGTGCTCGCAAAACTCCTAAGAATGTTTTACTCCCTGGGCACCCTCAACAACTGACGTACGCCAATGCCTACTCGCAGAGAGATGACAGCAGAGAAAGAACAAAAATCAGTCATTCCGAATCCCGTTCTCCGCCGGTATTGTTGATCCATCCCTTCCTTTGCCCGATGACGTCGATGATTCCCACTGGTACGTAAATCTGCGAAACATATCGGGGGACCGCTGATGGAGATGTACGATTTCGCATCAACATAAACAACAACAGTGCTTTTTGCTGCCCTCCTGCCAAGCAAACGAGAATTCCACAAAATTCGGATGCGAATCCATCGGAGTAGGCTCTCTCTCTTGTAACACAGTGGCAGAATAGAGATGGAAAATGACACATACAGGCAGGTCTTCCGAAGAATGGTGGGTGATGCCGTTCACCAACCCTGATTTCGCAGGCAATCTGGAACCAATAGAGCGAATATTTTTAAATGTGGTTAGGGTCTATTTTACGATTGCAAACATACGAAAATCACTTTCACTTTAAAATACTTTTTTAAAACACTTTTATGGGCGAATTAGTAAAACGATTTTCGTTGGAAAATTATTAAGTTTTGAACAAATACTTCACTAGATCTCTTTAAAAATTGTAAATAAATAACTGAAACACTTTTTTTAAACAATCCCTAACAAACGCGAGCAAATTCATTAAACTCCACTAGAAAAAGCCCATTTCGTCTGCGACTTACAGATTTATTGATCTCTACGCACTATCAAAATGTCATGTAAATTTCTGTCCCCGTAATCCGACACATACAAGTGTACTTTAGCACATAAGAATCAGTTGAAAGAGATGGGAAAACAAATTCATGCAAACACATCTTTTGGTGAATTGCGTATGTGTCAGTTCCT
>JASCZW010012245.1:0-29152 GCA_034211315.2 Aedes japonicus
ACTAGCTGATCCCGGTGCGAGCGTTGCTACGCCTGCAACTAAATGAATGAACATTACATAGAACTGACGCTTTTTTAAATTAGTTTTTTTTTGAGTAATAAGTAGTTCAAACTTCTATCAGAACATTCTTCTTACCCAGACAATACACAGTTTGTGGCTTAGTTACCTGGATAATTCTCACGATTGGTTGAAATTTGTGTTTGAATTCACCATAGAAACATTTCTTGCATTCAAAAAACCCCGCATACCATTTTTGAATCCATTTGCTTGATTAGTTCTCAAGCTATGCAGAAATTTGTGTTTCATTTGTATGCGAGCCGGAAGGGGGAAGCGGTCTCAAACAATCATAAGAACCTTACAAAGCCCCAAAAATACCTGCATACATATTTTCCCTCCGATCGGTCAGACAGAAATCCATTTGATAATAAATAAACATCATGTTTCCAATAGCCCCCTCATGCCAAATGTGGTTTCATTAACTTGAATAGTTCTCGAGTTATGCAGAAAATTGCGTTTCATTTCTATGGGACCCCCCTCATTAAGAGGGCAGAGTGGTCTTAAACCACCATAGGAATATGTCTCTCCTTCAAAAAATTCCACATGCCAAATTTGATTCCATTTGCTGGATTAGTTCTAGAGTTATGCAAAAATTTGTGTTTCATTTATATGGGAGATCCGTCCCTCCACTTTTAAAGGCGAAGGGGTCTCAAATCATCAAAGAAACATTTCTCTCCTTCAAAAACCTCCATATGCCAAATTTGGTTCCATTTTCTTGATTAGTTCTCAAGTTATGCATTAATTTGTGTTTCATTTGTATGGGAGCCCCCCCCCCCTTCAGAAAAGGGAGGGGTCTCAAATTAGCATTGAAACAGTATTCATCTACAAAACCTCCACATGCCAGATTTGGTTCAATTTGCTTGATTAGTTCTCGAGTTATACAGAATATTGTATTTTATTTGTATTTGTATTTGTATTAGACCCCCTTTTCAGGGCTAAGAGGAATCTGAAACCATCATAGAAACCTTTCTTGCCTTTAAAACCTCACACATGCTAAATGTGGTTTCTTTTGCTTGGGGTCTCAAACCACCGTAGAAACATTTCTTGCCTACAAAACTTCCACATGTCATATTTGGTTCCATTTGTTTGATTAGTTCTTGAGTTATGCAGCAAACAGTTTTTCAATTGCATGGGAGCCCCCCTTTCTAAAGTCGGGAGGGGTGTCGAACTATAATAAGATCCTTTCCCGGACCCAAAACCCCTGCATACAAATTTGAATAGCGGTAGGGATAGTTCTCATGTTTGGTTTATATTTGTGTTTCGTATGTATGGTAGCCTCCGTTTTCAGAGTAAGGAGAGGTCTTAAATTACCACAAAAACATTTCTTGCCTTCAAAAACTCACCCATACCAATTTTGGTTCCATTTGCTTGATTAGTTCTCGAGTTATGCAGGAATTTGTTTTTCATTTGCATAGGATCCCACCCTTTCTAGAAGCGGAAGGGCTCTCAAACTATCATAAGATGCTTTCCTGGACCCAAAAACCACTGAATACAAATTTGCAAAGCAGTAGGTATAGTTCTCATGTTTGGTTGAAATTTGTTTCATTTGTATGAGAGCCCCCCTTTTTAGAGGGAGGAGGGGCTTTGAACCACCATAAAAACATATCATGCCTTAAAAAACTCGTCCATTCCAAATTTGGTTCCATTTGCTTGATTATTTCTAGAGTTATGCAGAAATTTGGGTTCCATTTGTTTGAGAGCACCCCCTCCCCCCTTCCTCCTCATATGACGGAAAAGTCTCAAATCACCATAGAAACATTTCCCTGCTTCAAAAACTTCCACATGCGAAATTTGGTTCCATTTCTCTTATTAGTTCTCGAATTATGCAAGGATTTGCGTTTCATTTGAATAGGTTCCCCCCCTTTCAGAAAGGGGAGGGGTCTCAAATCAACATAGAACAATTTTTTGTCTTCAAAAACCACCACATACTAAATTTGGTTCCATTTGCTTGATTAGTTCTCGAGTCATGCAGAATAGTGTATTTCATTTGTATCGGAGCCCCCCCCCCCCCCCTTTAGGATGAGAAGGGGTTTCAAACCATCATAGAAACATTTTTTGTCTTAAAAAACCACCACATGCTAAATTTCGTTCCGTTTGCTTGATTAGTTCCCGTGTTATGCAGAATATTGTGTTTTATTTGTATGGGAGCCCCCCTTTTTATGACGGGGAGGGTTCTCAAGCTACCATAAAAACCTTTTTTGCCTTCAAAAACTCACACATGCTTAATTTGGTTCCATTTACTTGATTAGTTCTCGAGTTGTGTAGAAATTTGTGTTTCATTTGTATGGGAGCCCCCCTTTCCAGTAAAGGGAGGGGTCTCAAACCATCATAAGAACCTTCTCCGGCCCCAAAAACCCCTGCTTACAAATTTTCATGCCAAACGGTCTTTCCGCTCGCGAGTTAAATCGTGACAAAGGAAACTCCAACTCATTTTTATTATATAGATAATATATCTGAAATTTTCAACTTCCTGGAGATTTACACTTCTTGAAAATTTCAACTTCCTGATGTTTTCATCTTCTCAAAGTTCCCAATTTCCTGAAGTCTTCAACTTCCTAAAATTTTCTTCTTCCTGGCGATTTCAACTTCCTGAAGTTTTCGATTTCCTGAAGTTTTTAACTTTCTGAAGTTCCTGAAGCTGTTAAATTTATGAAATTTTTAATTTTACGAAGATTTCTTCGTCTTGAATTTCGAAACTGTCTCTTGCTAAAGCTTTCTGATCTTTTCGACTTCCTGAAATTTTATACTTTCTAAATGCTCAAATTCACTGATGTTTTAAACTATTTGAAGTAACCAATTGTGCAAAATAATGTTTAATACTTCCTGAAGTTTTAAACCTTTTGAAGTTAAATATTCAACTTCTTGAAGCTTTTAACGGCATAAAAATTAAAATTTCATTTTTCAGAAATGTTCACCTTTCTGTAATTTTCCACTTCGTGCAGTTCCTGAAGCTTTTAAATTTATGATTTTTTCAACTTCTCAAAGTAAACTGCTTCAGAAAATTTTGCAACTTCCTTAAATTTTGTAACTTTATGAATCTCTCAAATTTGTGATATTTTCAACTAGTTGAAGTTACCAATTTCCTGAAGTTTCAATCTTTCTAAGGTACACAACTTCCAGAAGTTTTTATTGAAATTTACATCAATTTCCTGGAGATTTGCTCTTTCTGATATTATCAAATGCCTAAGGCTTTCTTCTTCCAGGAGTTTTCTACTTTCAAAAGTTCGAGACGCCCTGATGTCATCTTTTTCCTGTTAAATTCAACTTCACGATGTTTCCATCTCTCTGATGTTTTAATTTCCTAAGGTTTTTAGTGTCCCTAAGCTTTAATATTGTTTTCACCTTAATTTTGTTAAGCTGTTCCGATGTTTTCACCTTTTTGCTTTTTCCTAAATTTTTAAACTTGTTAAGATATTCAATTTACTAAAGTTTTCATCTTCCCGAAGTTTTAGACATTTTGAAACTTTCAACTCACTGAAGTCTTAAGCTTCTTGGTGTTTTAAGCTTCCTGAAACTACAACATCTTCAAATTTTCTACTTCCTGGAGTTTTAAATTTTCTGAATTTTTATATCTCCTCGAAGATTTAAGTATTCTGAAATTTTTGAGGATTTAGACTTCCTGAGATTGCCTGCTGCTTGGAACATAAACTTCCTGAATTATAAAGCTCACTGAAATTTCAACTTTTTTATGTTGTCTACTTGCTTAAGTTATCAACTTCCGGCAATCTTCATCTTCTTTATGTTTTCGATGATGAACTAGCTCACGTGGCTTAACGCCACCTAAATAAAAAATAAAGAATAAATCCTTATTGTTTTCATCTTCCTGAAGTATTTTTCAATCACTAATTCTAATCTTCCTGAAGTTTACTATTTTCTGAAGTTTTTAACTCAAGTTCGGAACTTCCTGAAGTTTCCAACATTTGGATATTTCAACTTCCTAAAAATGTTGACCTACTGTAGTTAATAACTTCATAATGTTCTCAGCGTCCTGAAGCTTGTAAATTAATGAAATTTTCTGAAACATTCTGAAGTTTGCAACTACCTGAGTTCCTGAGGCTTTAAGCGTTATGAAAACGTAAACTTTTCTCTAAGTTTCCAACTTCATGTAGTTTTATACGTCCAAAAATTTAAGACTTTCTAAAGTTTTAAACCTCACGAAGTTTTCAACTTTCTGAAGTTTTCAATTTCCGGAAGTTTTCAATTGCGTAAAAATCTCAACTTCCTGAGGACTTAAACCTGATGTTAACACATTTCTGAGGTGTTGATACATTTCTGAAGTTTTGCAACTTCCTTAAGTTTTCAACTTTCTTACGTTTTCAACATCCTGAAAATTTCAATTTTCTAAAGTCTTAAGCCTCCGGTACATTTTTCAATGTGTTCAATTTCTTTCATATTCCTCAAAAATTCCTAAGGATTTGAAATTCAATAAGTTTTGAACAGTAATAAGCAAACAGGGTGGTCACTGTTTACAATACGCATAGCGTTTTGGCGTAGTCAGTAAACGGGTCAGCTTCCCGATACAGTCGAGTGTTTTTATGGGTGAAAATTCCTTTGTCTACCCTGATACAAAGCAACACCACGCTGGAGGTGGCTGGGCTCGATTCCCGGTCTGGTCTAGGAATTTTTCGTTAAGGAAAATCTCTCGACTCCCTGGGCATAGGGTATGATTGTACTTGCCATACAATCATACTAATGCAAAAACGGTACCTGTCATCGAAAGCTCTTAAATGAGAACTGTGGACTAGAACAGTAACTTGTGAGCCAGCTATAAGCTAATTGAGAATGAAATAAGCATGAAATGGTAAAGAAGAAGAAGATGTAATCGAGCATTTGGCTAAATAAACCAAATAGTAGAGATGAAACTCCCTGTGCATGCTTACCGGTTGTTGGATGGAAAAGGCTCGCAAAGCCTTTTGATGGGCTGTTGTGTTACTTCGTTCCAGGGATGCCATATTTAAAGGCATGTCAGTAAATTTGCAGGCTTTTTATTTTTGTGGCAGACTTTTTGAACGATGCAGACATTTAGCAGAAATTATTTTAAGTTGCAGACTTTAACAGACATTTGAAATATTTTTTTAAATTCAAATAGAGATATTTGGATCCACTGAAACTGTTTTTAAATTACATTTATGGGTTGGTGCATCTAACAACTAAGAAGCAATCAACTAGAGCTATCAACAAAACCATAAGTACAAGCTTTAAAACATGTATACCTCCGTATCAGAATATGAATCCAGGCTCGAATAATATTTAAGAAGCCTTTAATAAATAAAAATAAACATGAATACACTAACTATTAAGGTTAAGTTAGATAAGTTTGAAAAAATATAACAAACTTATTTCTTATACTAGACTGAAATACTGCTTAAGACACATAATACGCAAAATACAACACGATAGATACATCGAAAATAAAGGGTGTTCACGATGAAATTGCCACACTATGAAATTGCTCTTACTTTTGACCCGTTGGGTAGAATTTAATGAAAATTTGGGTGGATTTAGTTCATAGTGCATTATTTACATCCTGCAAATTTTAAAGTCCTGTGATCAAAACTTGCGGAAATGGGGTTGAAAGAACAGCTCGTGCGTGATAAAATCTTGCGCATTCATCACGAGAACAAGGATATCTCGCATCGTTCCATCGCTAAAACGTTGAGAATCGCGAATTCCACGGTGTCGCGAGTGATTAAGTGGTTCGAGGAACGGTTGACCACCGATCGGAAGCCCAGAAGTGAAGGAAAAAGTATTCCGTACAACACCAAAAATCACAACCGCGTAGTTGGGGCCTTCAACCGAAATCCGAACGCCTCCGTTCGGGATGTAACTAAAAGCTGCACCTAAGCCGAAGTTTTGTCCAGAAGGCCAAAACTAAGGCTGGGCTTCGAACGTTCAAGGTACAAAAGGCCCCTAATTGCGACGAGAAGCAGAACAAGTCCGCCAAAACCCGTGCCAGGAAGTTGTACCTCAACATGCTGACGAAAGTTGAATGCTGCATCATGGACGTCGAACCATATGTGAAGGCCGACGTCAAACAGATCCCCGGCAACCTGTTTTTCACGGCCAAGGATAAGTTCAGCGTTCCGGAGCATGTCCGCACTCAGAAGATGTCCAAATTTGCGAAGAAACTCCTGGTTTGGCAAGCCATCTGCACGTGCGGGAAGCGGAGTGCACCTTTCCTGACCCAGGACACGATGAACGGACAGGTGTACATAAAAGAGTGCCTCCAGAAGCGGCTGCTTCCTCTCCTGAAGGCCCACAACGTCCCAACAATCTTCTGGCCGGATTTGGCCTCATGCCACTACTCCAAGGACGTGTTGAAGTGGTATGCGGACAATAAGGTCAACTTCGTGCCGAAAATGTTCAACCCTCCCAATACTCCGGAGCTCCGCCCCATCGAGAAGTACTAGGCGATTATGAAGCAGCACCTTCTTAAACGACCTAAGGTAGTGAAGACAGTCGAGGAACTGAAGAAAGTATGGGTTTACATGCAAAAAACGGTTGATTCACAGGTTGTGCAGAATCTTATGGCCGGGGTTAAGGCCAAGGTGCGGGCATTTGCGTATGGACTGAAAATAAAATACGAGTAAAATGGTAAAATGAAGTTTAATAGTTATTTCTCAATCCCTGAAAATTTGATGGCAATCGGATGAAAACTCGAATTTTGCGAATCAATTTTGTGTGTGGCAATTTCATCGTGGACACCCTTTACGCAAGTTGACAGCCCACGACTTTAATCACAAAAAAAAAAACCCTTTTTACCCAAACATTTTATTTCATAACAAGTAGATTCATTGCAGTGTTTTTTACTAATAATGATATAAAACTAAATGTTTTAATTCAACTTTTTAAAAGATGTAACGGAAAATTTACTCTGTAATTTGTTGTAATTCAGTGGTTATTTGTAGACAGAGAAATAAGTCAAAACAAGTTTTTAATTTATCAAATTCAAAATAAATGTTGATACAAAAATACGGACTGGAAGGAACGTTAAAAGAAAAAAATACTATGGAAAATTGTGACATCTATGCGAATGCTTCAGGATTAAGGGTCACTTTAAAACATGAAAAAATAGTGTAAGGTTGCATACAATCCAAGAAATAGATGCAGAAATGTTTACAAAATCACACATTCAGCGCAAATGACATAACTCGCTTTCTTATTACGCCTTTCATCAAAACAAGTTTAGTTTAGCAAATAGAAAAATTTACAGAATTTTTTTTCATATATTCCCAGACATTTCAAATGTTTATCGAAGACATTTGCAAAAAAATATCTGGCTTCATTGCTTAGTTCTCGGGAAATCACAATAAAGTCCTGAATTGCACGGTAACGAATTTAAGTTCAATCTTAAATCGTTTTTAACTAACTTTCGTCACAATTGGAGAAACTCATGACGAATTTCACGCCAACTCCTCTTCGTGCTTGGCAGCACCCTCTCAGAAGCTAATGAAACTTTGTGGGTGTGTAGACTATGTCTTTTCAAGCAATTTTGCATACCTTGTTTTTTCAAAATTTATCTAGACTACCATTTGAAAAGGGCTTAACTTTTCAAATCGATTTTTTAAAATATACAGAACTCAAAAAGGAACAGACTAACAAAAAAGTGATGTATGGGTGACTATTAGAAAATTGTCCTTTTATGACTTAAATTATAAAAATAGTAAAATCGATTCTTACGCGCTAAAAATAATAATTTTAAAATTTAAAGTAAATTTCCAAAAATGGCTAGGTTAGAATTGGACGAAATTTGTTTTCAATAAAGGCAATATAATTGTTTAAAATTTCGCCATGCATTGCAAGCTGGGCACTTTTAAGGAAAAAAAGTTTTTCTAACAAAAAATGTTTCATGTCAACATAACTCAAAAAAGAAATGACTTACAAAAAAGTTATGTATGGGTGACTTTTAGAATTGTTTTAGTTTTATGAAAAAAATTGTAAAATCGATTCTTACACACTAAACAAAATATTTTAAAAGTTAAAGTGCAATTTGCAAAAAATGACTTTCTTAGAATTGAACAGTTTATTTTCTTAATGCAGGCAATATAATTGTCTAAAAGTTCGCCATACATTGCAAGATGGGCACTTTTATGGAAAAAAGTTTCTTCTCAATCTTTTACCGTAATTTGTCCTCAAACCATACAGAAGCCAATTAAATTTAATTATAATGACAATTTGGATATTTTAAGGGTCTTCGAATGTTTGAAAAGTCAAGGCTGCTATTTGTTAAGGGCTTATTTTTGAACTATTATTTTTTCAAACTTAAGTGATAATACAATTAAATCAGATGGTTGATCCTGTTTATTATCAAACTTTGAAGTATATTACAAGAATGGACAATAAATTGGAAAACAAAAGCTTTATCATAATATCTGAAGTATTGATCCATGACTCAATGGCAGTTCAGTTGTTTATATCAAATTTGCTAGATCTCAATTAACAAAATTCAATGCATTGCTCAAAAATTATTTCCATGTCAGATGGAGCAGCGACCCATTACAACATTGCCAGCGTGTGCAATTTCAAGTCCATATATGGATTAGAACGTCTCATGGGAAAGGTCCATGTAATGCTATTGGTGGTACTCTCAAGCGAATGACAAAGAGAGCAAGCCTTGCTCAAGATTATGGAAACACAATCAAAACTCCTCGGGAACTATATGACTGGGCAGTTGAACAGTCAAATAAAAGTATTACAAAACTGAATTTCTGCTTCATATCAGCTGAACAGTATGCAAAAATGTCAGAAGAACTTGAGGAGTTCTATAGCCACGCAAAGACAATATCTGTTACACAAGTTCATCTTGAACAATTTCGATATTTCTGATTCAAAGGATAATCCAAAGAAATTTACTTTGTATGAAAAGATTTGTAAATTAAATGTATGAAGCTATGTTAATTACTAATACGTGAAGATGTACACATAAAAAATAAATAAAATAAAACCCCTACTCAGCAAAAACCTATGACGTTTTCATTGACATAAACAGTATTATAAAATTCATATAACGTCATATTTGAATCGTCTTCAAATGGATATGCATCAAGTTTATCAAATTGATAGAATTTGATGCATCAACCATTCAAAGACGATTCAAAAATGACGTCCGCTATTCTTTTAGATTTATCAGCCCCCTCATCAATTTTTCCCATACCTTTACACATTCTGTAACAAATCTTGACTTTCCTTCCGCCTCCTACCCCTCAAAGATATACAAAGCCATATTTGAATCGCCCTCCAAAACATAGAGAATATCCGAACAAGCAGTTATGAATGACTTGTACTTAAACGTACACTTTTGGTTCTGTTTTACTGATGTCAAGGGAAATTTTATGTTTTTGACCCTTTTCAAATGTTAGTCTAGATGATTGTTTTTTTTACCAAATGTTCAATACATTCAATTCTTTATGACTGCTAAATTTTATTGGATTCTATAGGTGGTGTTGAAGACCATAACTAGACGAGTTTGCGTGATACACGGTAAAAATAGGACATGCAAAATTGTGTTGAGAAAAAACCTTTTGTCCTTAAAAGTGCCCATCTTGACAATGTATGGCGAACTTTTAGAACAATTATATTAGCCTTTATTAAGAAAAATCGTCCAATTCCAAGAAAGTCATTTTTGCAAATTGACTTTAAATTTAAAACATATTTTTTAGTGTGTAAGAATCGATCTTACAATTTTTATTATTTTGTCATAAACCTTAGACAATGTTCTAAAAGTCACCTATGCATAACTTTGTTATAAGTCTTGTCTTTTTTGAGTTATGTTGACATGAAAAATTTGTTGTTATAAAATCTTTTTTTCCTTAAAAGTGCCCAGCTTGCTATATATGGCGAACTTTTAGACAATTACAAAGCCTTTATTAAAAAAATGTTCTCCTTTCTAAGTTAGTCATTTTTTGCAAATTGACATACAATTTTAAATTTTTTTTTAGCGTGTAGGAATCGATTTTACAATTCTTTATATTTTTTTCATAAGAGTAAGGACAATTTTCTAAAAGTCTCCATACATCACTTTTCTGTAAGTATGTTCTTTTCTTGAGATATTTTGATTTTAAAATATTTATCAAAAAACTTAAGCCCTCTATCTACTTAAGTCTAGATAAATATTGAAAAACTGAAATTGTTTGAAAAGGCATAGTCTACACACCCACAAAGTTTCATTGGATTTTGAGAGGGTGCTGCCAACCACTGGATGAGTTGGCGTGAAATTGGTCTCATATAAGAGTAAATGTAACTGGGATTGACAAGTCGGCATATTCAAAAACATCCATCAGTCAATCCAATTAGATTTACTCATATTGAGTTACAACTTTTGGCGCAAAATAAGCCAAAAACGACTCAAACGACTGCATAACCTTGAGAGACACTCTTTTGTTTACTTTCTCCTGTACTCTTGTTGTACTGTTAGCTTACTATCCAGTGATATTGTTTTTTGATCTGTGCCATACTCTTAGGAGATTAATAATGGCCCTGTGATAAGCTGAAGAGAACGAAAAAGAGGAGAACTCATTGTTATTAACTTCGTCATTAAACGACACCCGTGTAGAGTCAGATATAAAATCAAAAACAAAATATGACGTTATTATGTTGCTAATGATAATAACAAGGGGTTTCCAACAGCATTGATTACTTGTCACTTCCCCCAAAGTTACTCTGATTATTGATTACAAAGATTATTGTGATTACTCATGATTACTTGCTGATTACTCATGATTATTTGTGATTACTCATGATTACTCATGATTACTTATGACTACTTGCGTGTTTCCCGGGCTGCACCCTATAATGTTCCATTCCCCAGGAAGTAACATCGACTAGCATAATTTTACCCTATGACGTCTAAACGGTATTAAAAAAATGTTACATACTTTGACGTTTTCGATTCCAACCTTCAAACTGATCTCAAACATCCAAGTTTTTATTGATTCCGATTCAGTTGATATCAAATGATAGCTACAAATATCTTCTTTTAAATACGTACAGAAAAACCAGATTTGGTATTTATTACCACCAGGAAATTACTCCAATTGGAAGCTCATTTTGGAGGCTCTAACTTTGGTGACCTGTAACTCTGTAACCAGTCAAGTAATCGGGAACTTCTGAGTACCGTTGAAAAGGTATTTTCATAGCCTATGAAAACAAATATTTATACCATGGTTACAGTAACTACCGATTCCGGAAACCAGGAATACCGGAAAAGTATATTTTTAGCAGATTACTTTTCATGCAATTGACACCGATGCTATTCTTGAGCTGCAGATTTTTACATCAAACTTCTCTCAATCATCAAGTCTGCTACTCGTGGCACCGATTTCAGGGTACCCCAAAGGAAGGAGGTCAATTTGGTAACGGTGATGAATTCCCTTCATTTTTTTACAAAAACCAAGTGATCAACAGCTTATTATTTTTTGTTATTTTAACTTGGAAATTAATCATCTTGGTCGTCAAGTTTTTGCCCCAAAGCCACGTTTTCGAGGATCAAATCTTCAAGATTTGTCGTGCTCAAAATTATGTTAGGTTGTAAATAAATCATTGACCACCCTGGTCATCTCTGGCCTTCAAAATGTCCTCCGGAGAAACCTGTAATGAGAAATATTCAATTTTTGCACAAAAATCGTGGTTTCGACGGCTCAATCTTCATGATTTTTCATTCCCAAGATTGATTCAGGTAGAAAATAAACTATTGACCACCCTGCTCATCGGTGGCCCTTGTAATATCCACCGGAGAAATCCACAAACAAATGTTTTTTTACCAAAAACTTCAGTTTTACAGCTCAACTTTCGTGATTTTTTATGCTTATTGCTCTGTTATTACTGAAATTGATCACTGACTACCCTGGTCTTAAGTGGCCACCGGAATATACCCTGAAGAAACCCATATGATGGAAAAAATTTATTTTTACTCTGTTACCATTCGTTCGACGGCTCAATCTTCAGTCCTTTGAAGATATTAGGGAGCGCACGAGAATTATTTAAAGGCTGGGAGAGAAGCTTCATATTGAGTCGTGACAAAGTTACAAGGAGAGAAGGGATTGGTATTGAATTGTTAAAAACTATCTGTCATTCCAAATGGTATTATGAAAATAAGTGTTCTCATGAGATGACGCACAATCATTTGAAAATTTAATAGCTATTATATATTTGAATCTTGTTGAAATTCTAAAAGCAAAACTTATGCTGGTCGTACGAATAGTTTGCTCTGTGTAGTATATCGAAAAATATATAAAAAGAACACAATCTGTGATGCAGTTGTTGACCTTGGTTCTTGGGAGTTCGATTCAATTTAGTTGTAATATGTTGTATCAAAATCGATCCACTGCTGCTGGATGAGTAGGGGAAGTGGGGGTTAGCAAGGCCCCTCAAGCTTTATGATTATTTTAAAACTGAAGCTATTATGATTTTTTATTCAACACAAGGTCCTTGCCTAGATTGTTATGAATAACACATGTGTTGTAGTATGGTTTGAAACTGTTAATTTGTAACTTCTTTTTGTTATTAAAACAATATCCAAAAATGATGTTCTTGAAGCAGTGCGGGTGAGCTCATAACTCACAGGGGATTTGACCGACACCGTTTACAAAACGGATGTTTAACATGAAAAGATTTGGTTAAATGATATGTTTGGGAGGGGTAGTGAATATTGACCGTTTGCATGAGGGTTTGATCAAGTATGACGAAACACAAGGGGGAAGAGGAGGTAGTCAGGAAATGCGCTATTCCATTTCTTCATAGTACTAGTAAAATTCACTGATATCACTGATTTAACACTCAGGTCTGCATGAACAAAAAAAAAATAACATACAGCTGGCCACAAACGATGCTTGGGAATGTTTTGTGTATATTCTTGGCAGTGGACAGTGTCATTGAGGGCCCAATGTGTCCCAAAATGTTCAAAATAATAATCATTCACAATAATAATGTGAAGTGTCGAAGTGATAGTTTTGATATGCAATTTGATTTGTTCTCTAATACAGGTTTCTCCGGAGGACATTTTTAGGGCCACCGATGACCAGGGTGGTAAATGGTTTATTTTCTACCAAACAAAATCATGACCATGAAAAATCACAAAGATTGAGCCGTTGAAACGATGATTTTGGTACAAAAACTAAATAATCCATATTACGGGACATTCCGTTGGCCATTGAAGATCAATACGGTCAGTGACGGTACACTGAAAGCTAATTTTAGTTTATATTACAAAATCAAAAGTAATACTCACTAATCCATTCACTGATTTGTTCTTTTTATGAAGATACATTCGTAATTAATTGCACGCTCAACTGTCAAAAGCACGAAGCTTTTGTTGACACAGAAAGAACATTCGTACATTGTACGGAAACAATGCAAAGAGCTACGAATATTTTGTCCCAAATTAAAAAGAAACGTCTCTCTGGTGGTTGCATGAAGGACTGACAGATCTACTTTATCGACTTAAAATGTAATTGACAAAAAAAGCGCAACCACGTGGAGTTGTCTAGCGTTTTTTTATAATGTTTCTGACATGGGGATCGAACCTGAATATTTGGAAAGTGATGATTCTGAATCCGTGGTTGATCTCACTAGGCCACGCTGGTTTATGAGAAGATACTTAATTAACGAGCATGAAGTTATAGCTCTCGATAGCGCTTTAATTTTTATTTTGGGTTAGATAATTTATTCCTGCCCATACCAGCAGCAACACCATCTTCCAGAGTACGGTATAAAAGAAAAGCAGCGATTGGCTGGTCATCACGAAGTTCATTTCATGCATTTTACAAAAAGGTGTAATGATAGCATTTCACCAGATAAAAATCATTATGAATGTTTCATACAATATACGAGACATTTGTTCTATGTACAAAATCCATGTTTACGAAACGCGTGAAAGCTACTTTACGAAAATAAATTTTCAGTGTAGTGACGGTAGTGCCTTGAATATTTCAAAACAGTTTGATGTAAAAATCTCTAGCACATAAATAGTATCGGTGTCAATTGCAAACCACGCACTGCTCTGATGTACATTTTCACACCCACGCACTATCATTGAAACACGGTTCACGCTTTTTGAAATGCAAAATAATCAAGGAAGATACTAAAGAGACAAAGTGTATTGTAGAAACAATTTTACTGATAATTAATTAGGGTTGTTTATCTCCATAACTATGACATTTGGAGATTGAAATATTGTGTGTTTTAAAGTTATCTACAAGTTTTCTGAAGACATCATATCGCTAAACCGTAAAATAAGGTAAGATTTGAAAGCCATCTGTGGAGGTGTGCTGAACTAAAAATTATCATCAGTCTCTCCGTATTTTTATATACAAAATTTCTTCTGGCGCCACAATAACGATAAAATTACTACTTGAAGAGTTAACGAAAAAAGTACACGTTCATGCGTATTCGTATCACTGCGCGTCGGTTGCTAAATTCAGATTTAGCAAAGTTACAGCTTTTTGAAGCGCGCCTTTTCACGGCCTCATAAACTGAACTTGAACGTTAAACTCAATTATCCCGAAATTGTGTTTTCAAAAATGTCTTTGCCGTGATCGCGATGGTAGAAAAACAACTTGACAGATCTTCTAAAAATGTTGCAGTTGCACATCACAGATGCTGCTGGTACTTGAACGGTTCCATTTTTATGCAAATTTTGTTTCTGCGGACAAGAATTTTATATTTAAGTGTTTGAACTAATTATAACATTAATGCGGCATAGGTTTTAAAAGGTGCCCAGGATAAAATTGCATCATTCATAAGAAGCTGAATTTTTACCGAGTTTGCAAATATCATAAAATTTTCAGGGATGTTTCCTTAAAGTATTCCTGTGAAAAGATTTGTAATGGTCTGAGAAACATTTAATCTGAGTTACTGTCGAAAGAGTAACATGTCGCCTTTAATATAATATTTAATTTTGTAATATTGCAAGCTTTTCTGGGGACTGGTTGTCTCGAGAATGATTTTCTGAGGAATGTTAAGGAACTTATTCGCTATAGGATGAATTAACCAGTTTTGGCCCTCCTTACCTTTTTTTGCAATAGGCACTACCAATTTGAATTACGCAAATCAATAAAGGAACGGGCCAATTCAAAAAACACTTTTGAGTAGTGCCAAAACTGGCTCAATTATCTAAATTTAAATCTTATCTAAAGAATCTTAATTATTTTTATAGCGCAGGTAAATCCGTCGCTAAAGTTGGTCATCTATGTATTGCAATAAAGACACGTCCTATCGCAGAACATGGTCTATCGATGGGTAAATTATCAATATTTAAATTGTTGCGAAATTGATGGTAGAAAAAGTCACAGCAGCCTTAAAACAGCATGTTGAAAAAACTGAAGGAACCCGTATTTTTCTCAAGTTTCAATAATTTATTCTTCTAAACGAGAAAAACAGGTCATTATTTCATGAAGATGTTGTGTTTTCGTGTTATGAATATGCACCATGAACAATATTCATGATATCATTACCAATTTTTCCGCCGCAATGAAATCATGAATAAATCGGATCAAAATCATGAGCTGCATTCCTGACACTAAAACATTATTCATGAATTTGGCATATCTACTTTAAATGTATACAAAAAAATAGAACTACCGTTAGTAATCAAACCAAGTGTGGATGTGAAGAGCTGTAATAGTACTTGGAGGATTTACCTACTACGCTATAGTTATTCTTGAAAAGACTCTTGACTAATGAAGCTGATTACACAACTTCAGATTGAAGGCAAAACAAGACTTCCTAAGTTCATGACTCGCATCTGTCGTTTCAATAATAGAACATGAATAATAGTCATGAATTCATAAAATAAGATGAGAGTACGTTTCATGTTTTTTTTTATTCATGAAACAAGAAACGGATTTGTCCCCGTGTGGAGCCTAAACTATGCATTCTAGAAAGAGTGTTTTGTTTATGGTATGCAGTATTCTTTGCTCGTTTCTGGCATAAATGGGTAATAGGAAGCAAGTCATGAGTTGCAGATTTTTTCATCACATCCAGTTTACTGTTTTGCATCGAAATAAACGCGCATGAATTGTTCAAAAATACTTCTCTATTGCCAGGAAAGCAATTGCCGCGAAATATTCATACCACAGTATTTCAATATTCAGTGGAAATGAATCATTTTTTTTTAGTAAAATGCGGTTTATGAGTTCAACATATTCAACAGTCACCAACTTCTTGGTTCTTCAGTCATTGTATAGCTTGAGCTTAGCTTAGCTTGACTGACTGCACGTATCGATGGTTGCTACTCCGTGATTGATCAGAATCAGTGAAATTGCACAATGAATCAACTGAATGGGGCTGGGAGTAACCGACCATTCTCACTGTACACGTTTCAGTGACTCAATTTCTTTAATAATCAATAACGGCGCCGGCCACGTCCTTGCAATCAGTTGGGAATAGGGAAGGAAAGTTAGTGTGACCTTTGCTGATTAGGGACCGTGTTTACCTCTGCATCCCCACAAAGGTCACAGGAAGGAGGTTTTTCTATGTTAGTAGGGTAGGGCTCGATGGATCAGGATTCACCTTGATAAGTGATGGGATCATATATATATATTATGCATTATAAATTAAATGAACATTCACACATACATACACATGTATACATACACAAACATACACATACATACACATACATATACATACATATCGAAACCATGGCCAACTCACCTTGCTATTCCCACACCTACTATTACGACCGCCGGTCTGACATCGCATCACCATGACCCGGGAATAGTGCCACCTAGCCATCTTCAGGTTCCGGTCAAGCCACACTTTATGTTCACTCCCTTCCTGGTCTCCACACCACCGTACATCAAACACACTGAAATATGCAATCATCCATGCCTTCCTACTATGAGTCACATCTTACTAACACTCCTCTACATCTCTCTGCAATTCTATTTCACGCCACCGGACAATGGGTCAACAAAACAAAAGATAGCGTGACATGGCCGTTGCAGTCTACTACAAAACACCGTACCCGGACTCGCGCCACCGAACAACAAAAAACTGTATCCATTGTGCAAACATTTCACCAAAAACATATATTTAAAAAATGCAACTGACACTCACTGGACTGCTACTGAAAACAAAAACAAAAAGGTGCGTTCAAATATCCTAAAGGTCCTGGAAAAGCTGAAAAACGGAGTTGATCATTACAACAATCATACACCTGAAATAAAGGACTTATGAAGCCCCTCTGAAAAGCAACACATTTTTCTAGAAGACATCCTTTAAAAAGTCTTCCTTATACTAGCCACATTCCAACGACAGCGGTACAAGCAATAGAAGATCCCGGCTTGATCTGAAATAAATGGCTCATCCAGCTCACGGCCACATATCAGCGTTTTATGAAAACAGTGCTTGCACTAAGGTCCCTTTTTGCACGGTCTTTCCTTACAGGGGCTGTTCTCGGCAACAACTCCAGAACGGAAGTTACTTCGACTTAACTCAAGTCACACCTCACGTCTAGGGCCAAAAGCAATCATACGGCAGTTTTCCAAAAAAATCACAATTTCTGGTGTAAATACTCAAAATTTAAAAAACTGCAAACTGACCACTGCATGGAAATGCAACGAATCCAAACAAAACTTTAGCAATATAAAATGTTTAAGCATGTGAATCCATCAACTCTACTTAGTCCCCTCTACACGGTTCCATACCAAAAGTGGAACGTATCGCGCAAAAAAAAAAACTTTGTGTATACAGAAGTTCAGAAATGACATTTAAATGTTCATGCTGAAAACAAAAACAAATTGAGCCCTGAATCGAGCTTCGTGCTCCCAAGATAAATGGTCTTGGACTGCAAAGACAAATTCCAAAGCGTGCCGAAACCATTCATCAAATGAGAATTGAAAACATACAATATGATCCAAAAGTACACGATCTTCGTTCGCACCCCAGTCACACCAATATTGTCAAATTGACAACAAGCGTCTCCACGCTTCAGCCGGCAATCCTCCGGGATCGCACGACCTGCAGACGCGTGAGACAGGAACATGCGAGGGCCACAAGTCGCTCCTTACTTCCAGGATGTCAACACATCACTCAATGCTCACCAAACATACAAATCTCATACACAAAAAATATTCCAAAAAAAAAAAAAAACTAGAATGGGACACAAAAGGAGAAAATGGAAAGAGCTCACCCGGGTTTCCAGAACATTCCACTGCTGTGGCTGCAACATCAAGCAACCAGAGCAGGTCCACGCACCCTCCAGACAACACTCCGTTCCTAAGGAGATGGCCGACCATGAACGCTCCACGACCATCAACCAAACATCTCCGAGTGACGCGGGTGAACTCGAGCTCCTCCGGTCGCCGCAAGGCTGCACGTTCGGGGCTCCGTCTGCACCGGGGACACTTTGTTCCAACACCAGTCGAAAGCCTCGTGTTGGACCGCAATAAACTCTTCAGCGACCTGTCACTATCAAGATGAAGAGCTCAACACTACACAACAACTTCCACTATCTAATCCTCTCGAAAATTTTCATTC
Organism: Aedes japonicus; assembly: GCA_034211315.2. Classification (NCBI taxonomy): domain Eukaryota; kingdom Metazoa; phylum Arthropoda; class Insecta; order Diptera; family Culicidae; genus Aedes; species Aedes japonicus. The sequence continues at coordinate 18,535 of JASCZW010012245.1, forward strand.
GAAATTCTTACTCGCGGTAGAACCTTCTTGGTTCTTCAGTCATTGAATAGAGTAAAAAGATGCGATTTCTTATGGTTATCGGATATATTGTTATCACAAAGCAATTGCATGATAAATCGAGATTATTACATTCCTGAAGAGATACCTACTGATTTGGAAGTGGTAGAAATGATAAAAGGTGCCAAATTCGATGCGCCGTAGATCTACAATACCAAAGAAGACTACGATCAGTGCTAAAAGATCACATCCTGCTTCGTATGTGAATGAACAAGCCAACCTTGAAGAGGAGACGTTAATTATTTAATATGAATGATTTGTTCCTGAACACAGAAAACGATATCGACATAAAGGATTGCTCACAATTTCATGCAGTAATCAATGCAATCAAGTGTAACAATTAAATTTTATTAAAAAAAAACAAATTCGAAATCCTACCAGCTGGTTTTATCCAAATGAAGAACTTTGTTTAATTGCTATACATCAGCATGCACCGATACCGATTCGCATGAGCTATATAAATACTCCAAAAAATTGGATTATGTTGAAATTAGTTAAGATTACTTATGATTACTTACAGTTACTCCTGACAATTGTGATTACCTACGATTATATGATTACTTTGCGGAAATAAAAGTAATCTCTGATTATTTGTCACTTCAAAGCTTGTTGGAAACCCCTTGGATAATAACACAGGTTACTACCGATTTGGTTATTTTAGCAGAACTGGAGGCAACCATTTATTCCTGTAACTCGAATCAATTTTTAAAGTGATACCTATAATCAGTGATGCAAACTGAAAAGTCAATTAGTTGTACATTTTTTCCAATCGATAGCAGAATGAGTAATAAACTTGATTTTCTGTTAAGACAATGGAATCAAAATAACTTATTCGCAAGAAAAGTGAACGCACGATTACAGTATGATAAAATATTGATTCGATATAAAATTGAAATTGAAATTTAATGCCAAATTTGAAATCAATTTTGATAACATCAGTAAATTTTATTTAAATTTGATGATAACATAAGAATAAGTTTTCAAATTTAGATTTTACACTTTACTCGGAAATCTAAAGTGTTTTCAAACTACTAGGAGAAACAGTTATCACTAAAAGCAACTTCGTTTTTGGTGAGTAAATGATCAATAAAACTGTTGATTACCCAACAAACCTCCGCAAGAAATTTCTTTAGACCTAACTGTTATTACCCAATTCTTTACAAAAGTTTGATCTTCTTCGTGGCCTCTCCTCTACATATTCATCTATCTTGAAATACTCTCCGACGCATGCTTGACACACTTTCACTCACTTGATAAAAAAAAAATCTCCTAAAAAAAAACGACCGCACGCAACACGCGCAAGCAATTTGTCTCAATTTGTCAACAAAAAAAAATACGACGCACACCCCTAAATTGCGAAACACTCTGGTGACAACAAACCCCTCCAACAACATTGTTTTCGTTTCAAATCAAACAAACTCACTAGAACATATGCTCCGTTCCCGTGAGGCTCGAACAACTGATTGACGGACAAACTGTCCTCCGCACCTTCCATCACATAGATCCGATAGTCGCCTTCGATCGCCCTGGCCGCCGCGATCTGCACCGTTTCGTAATTATCGGCATCGCAGAACACCAACTTGCTCTGCGTCTGCCGCATCATGTGCGCCATTTCATCTGCATCGAACGTCGGCGCCAGCGCGTTGAATCCGACGCCAATCACTTGAAGCGCCAGAACCAGCGGTGCCAAATTTTCACTATTCACGGCCACAACCGATGCGATGTCCCCGACGCCATAGCCAAGTTTCTGGAGACGCTGAGCGACCCGAACAATCCGGACTCGCATCTCGGCCCGGGTCATCAGCCGTCCCGTGTCGCCATCGATTTGGATCACCTTGTCCGGCGAACGCTCCAGCAGGTTCAGCACGATCTGGCCAAAGTTACACTCCGGATTGAATAAGCTCGGCTGTCGCGCACCACTCCAGACGCGACGCTCAGGATCGTACGAAGCCATTGTATAGACTAACTGATAGCGAACGGTGCTCCGCTGCTCGAAGGCGTCCGGCTGAGACGTCATCATACCAACACGCTCGTCAATCTAAAAACAAGGTGGATGTCTTAGTGAGTATTATTTGGCGATTCGCGACGCGAGAACTGCTTGGACAAACCCCGCGGGGCGGAGAAGCAGAAGCAGCAAGTGATTGGCATAACAAACCGTACTGCGCAGAGGTAGGTAGGTAGCTGCCGTTAGCACGCAGCTATAACGACTGTCTCTCTCTCTCCTTCTCGCGACACACTGCATGCTATCCCGAGATGGGATTGTTTACTTTTGGAAACCGAACGTGATGAGGTAACCGCTCAGCGCGTTTGTAAGTAGATGAAACGAGTTATACTTTAGTTTTTTTTTTGTAAGCTTCCTTCGAGAACAATTTACTCGGATAAGGTTGAATAACAATTATCCAACCCATTTCCCGTCTGCCTTCGATGATAACGACATTTAATCAGGTACCAGAAATAATTTTTAATGTCTAAATAAATACGATGAAACGGCAAACGAACGAAAGAAAAGACGACCCTCATTAAGGTTATCACTGAAGAAATGTGATAACGAAATGCGAAGATAAATTCCAAGCAAGTCGAAGGTGATTCGTGGATTGTAAAATACGCATCGGGCTCAAGTGCAATAACTGTTGTGCAGATAAGATTGCTGCGCGCCACTCGGCGGTGAGTGCCTGCGAGCAGTGGAGGACAAAATTAACTGAACTGAAGGGTGACGAAGAAAAAGAATTTTTAAAAGATGTCGCGGAGAATGCAAATTTTCACCATGATTCGGAAGAATATCCGGGAATTTTGAGAAAAATTTATTTCAGGGAATAGATGTACTAGCAACGAAATAAGATGGCTTTATCAAAATCACATACCGAACCAAATCTATGGCAATTCTGATGACAATCAGGTCTATAATATTCGAATGGCCTATTATAAACCGTTACTGTAGTATATGGGGGAATGGAGCACCGAATGGAATCTTGCTTTTAAAAATAATAGAAAATTGCATTTGTCAGTGTTTCTTAAGATTTTCTAGCCCAGGCTCACAATTTAAGATTACATTACACAGAAAAAAATAATGAATTTTAACAGGCGCGTAGAATTTCCCTCGTTTAATTCTAAAACAAAGCAAGCGTAAACAACGATATTGTTTGCAAGTTTTGGAATTCTTTCATACAATAGACGCGATTTAGGCGATATCGTGCTTTAATTTACACGATATATCCCAGTTTTTTCTGTCAAATCTAGCATTCCATTTATGTGCATTAGATAACGCAGAAAATTCAATGTTTCTTTTATCTGTGCAGATAAAAAGAAACATTGAATTTTTCTGCGCAATCTAATGCGCATAAAGGAATGCTAGATTTGCCAGAATATAATGGGATATTTCATGTAAATTTAAGCCAGATAACGCCTGAATCCAACTTGTTGTATTAAATATTGCCAATATTGTTGAATGGCACATGAAAAGTTGCAAACAATTTCGTTGTTTACGCCTCCTTTAGCTTGGATTTAAACGAGGGGATATTTTACACGCTTCTTAAAATTAATTTTTTTTTTCTGTGTATTAAAGTGAACTGCGTGTACACATCAACACCCAAAAAGTGGTGTTTTTATAATGTTAACTTCCATTAGAAGGCGGCAAAGCAAATTAGAAGTTAACGTTAGTTGATTTATGCATTTATTTATTTATAGTCGTCAATCATAAATAGATCACTAATTACAGTACACAGATAAAAAGAAACATTGAATTTTCTGCGTTATCTAATGCACATAAAGGGAATGCTAGATTTGGCAGATAATTATAGGATATTTCATGTAAATTTAAGCCAGATAACGCCTGAATCAAGCCTGTTGTATGCAAGATTGCAAACATGGTTGAATGCAAACATTGTATACGCTTCCTTTGGCTTGCAATTAAACGAAGCGAAATTTTACACGCTTGTTAAAATTAATTATTTTTTTCTGTGTAGAGTAGTTCCAGGCAAAATTGGCCATAGAAGGTCGAAATTTGACACGAGCCGCTTGGATTTGAACGAAATTTCACAAACATATTCAGTATAACAGAATTCATATGTTGACATATGGATATATAGTTTGGATTCAAGAGTACCTTTTGAGAAGGCCTTATGTGTTTTTGATACAACAGTTTTAGGAAAACAGCAACTCGGAAATCGTTTTTTTAGAGGAAAAGTGTCTGAGAAAAAATGGCATGGAATCAAAATGTCCACGAAGAGAAAAAGAAAGCATGTACAGTGTGTCTCACAATAAGTGTCACCTTTTTTCTGTCTTGGTTTATTTCAGCTGGGTAATTTTAACAGCGGAATTGATTATACTCGTGTTAAAAGTATTATTTGACAGCTTATCGCTGAAGATAAATAAGCGATTCCGTTTGTTTATATTTATCAGCTACCATAGAAGCCATACAGGAGCAAGTTTTAAAATAACATTGGAGCATTTCCAGCCAGAATAGCAAACCGGTTAGACTCTACTCTCTCCGATCTGAATGAAATTTTGTCCATATGTTGGTTTCTACACAAAATAACGTTTTCCTTAAAAAAAAACTAAAATTATCCTGGAATAATTTTCTGTAGAGTATTTAAAATGGTTGTTTTTTTTCAAACAACTTTTTTCGCATGCGAATGATCTGATCAAAATGTTGACTTACAAAAAGTTGTAGGTAATAAAATGTTCTTCTAGAAAAAATACACTGAAACTAGAAAATTTAAAAGTTTATGCTTAAAAAACATAGAACGTTGATTTTTTTCAAAAGAGTCCCCTTCGATCCTCCTAGTTTTAATTTTTTAAAAGCTGAAGTTATGTCCTTAGATCTGAAGAAAAGTTTAAGACGGTCACTTCTTTTTTTATGTTTTTGTTTTTGAATATTTACAATTTTTTGAAAATATTAAAAATGATATTTTTTTATAAAAATGTACCGAGACAAGATTTTAAGCATTATTTTTAATTTAAAAGCATATCAAAACATTTTTCGCTAGCCTAGCCGTTCTCAAGTTATTGTGAATTTTAATAACCGAAATTTATGTTTTTGCTCATTTTTTGGCCCTATTTGATTGTTTGTCGTGATGTCCACAACAACATGTATTTTTCATAATAGATTGTCAAAAAACAAGCAATTTTTTCTCAAACACGGTGCCACTCAGACCAACCCGTTACTGGTTGGACGCGTTGGAAAAGAATCAAGTGATGCTTTTGATGGTTTTGGATATGTATGTGTGTTTAGGATAGTTTTGTTTAGAGCGAGAAGAAGCAGTATATCAAAAGCTTGAAAAGCTATGAAAGTTAAACGTAATTGATGAGGTGAAGAACTTTCCAATATAGCACTTTGTTGACTTTGTACATATGTTCATTTCAAATGTACGGCAGACTCCATTGTATTGAAATGAGATAAGAAATAAGAAGATATTTGAATAAAAAATTTGTTCCAGACACGTGTATACATAACAATTAAACTGACTGCTGTCTTCTCAACAAAAGGCTTAAAAAATTCCGATGTAGGGTATGTGTCCTTTGACTCAACCTAGTACGTAACGATACATACATTTTTTGGCTGTAAAAAGATATTCAAATTGCTATACCCTTGCTTAGATAAGTTTAAGACATTTGGTAGTATGTTTCACAAAAAGTTACCCAACTCATTTTAAAACGTCAGGAACCTTCGACATTTTCGTGTATGCAACTTTGTCCCATTCGATGGATTTATCAATCAATGCAATCTTAGTTCGGTTGCCTCTATCTGAGTATTCTGATTTAAGCGCTTTGCCTTTAATCTACTCTACAGGCTTTGGTTTTACTCTACACAACACAAAATTTTACAAAACAAACTTAAATAAAACTGCTTTGAAGCACTTTTTTAGAGATATTTGATTTCCATTCATCCATTGGATAATGAAAACATTACAATTTTCTCTACACAGCTTTTATTCTTTTGGTTTGTGTTTAGATGAACCGTTTGAAAAATACATAATCGCAAACTCAAATACTTCCACTAAAATTTTTCCAATAACAACATTTTCAATACGTAATTTTTACAACAGGCCTAGAACATAGAAAAAAATATGTCCCGATTGGGTCCAATTTCACGTAAAATTACTGTTATTTTAACTATGTAAACAATAGTTATAACGGGCTGCTATCTGTATATCTAGCCTGAATTACCCGGTTAATCGGTTGAATTCAACCAAATGTTTATCCTTAAAAGCTCGTGGAGATTATTTGATCAGCCTAATCAGGAAATAAATTGTATAGTAATGACTCAAATTCGTCGCAATTTATTGATCATCCTGATAGCGACATAATTTTGTTGATTATCGCTGAATTAATGACATATTTGGTTCATACACCGAATGATAGAGCTGCACACTTAAAAATTATGAATTTTACACGAGATCTAATCCATGTTTGTAAATAGTCCGGGAATGTAAAAGTCGAGGAACGTAAAGAAAGATTTCGTGTAAAATTATGTCTCCTGAAACTGAAACATACGCAATTCGACAAAAGATGTGTTCAGTTGAATTTATTTTCCCATCTCTTTCAACACATTCTTATGCGCTAATGGACGCTTGCATGGGTCAGTCTCAGGGACAGAAATTTCCGAGATTTTGGTAGTGTGTGGGCTCTATTAACCGGTTTTGCAAAAAAAAAAACTTTTGATCATTTACTTCAGTATGTATCACTTCCGTTGCGTCTAATGTCTGAAAGATTTGATTCTTATTCAATAATCTACCATGCAACATACATTTTTTTCACATCGCGACTAACATTTGAAATTTGCTGAAAATATTGTTACAACAAAATTTCCTCTTAGTTAAGCTCGCAATAAGCTCTATGTGTGCTTTTTTTTTTTTATCATGAACTTACATTTTTTTTAGTTTCAGTGTTTTTTTTTCTTGAAAAACAATTAATGACTTACAAATTTTTCTTAGACAACATTTTGATCAGAATTATCGTTGACATGTTATGATTTTTTTTCTTGAATGAAATTCATAATTTACATAAGCCCTTATAGAATATTAGACCGGGAATTTTTGGAATTTGTGCATAAAAAAAGTTCTCTTGGGTAGAAATATACAAATGTACAAAATTTCATCACAACCTGAAAATTATCATATTTTTTAGCGTTTCTGGCTGGAAATGCTCATTAGCAAAAGCTTAACCGAGTCAGATATTCAATATCCTTAAGAAGTTCAGAGTGAGTAACGATTCAAAGAAACTGGGAATGTCCATATTCAACACAAATGAGGTGCTAGATGAACTGACAGAACGAAGAAAAAGATCAGTACATGTGTTTGGGGGAGGGGTGTGGAATAAGATCCGGCCGTATCTGGCCGTAAATTGAGCAATCAATTTCAAATGTCCACTGCTTCAATGAACAAGCTCCTCAGACATGATTTGAAATGCAAGCCATTACAAGAAACTACGAGTTCAGGAATTGACAGAGCATCAAAAACAAGCCAGGTCGATAGAAGCAGAACTCTTTTGGTACGGCACGGTGATAGCAAGATTTTCCTCCAAGCTCTTCCTCCTTCAGGACTGTCATAATCAACTAAATGATCGTGTGTATAGCAAAAGTCTTGGCCAATACTCCAAGAGATAAACTAGCTGTAAACCGCTATATACGAATTTCACGCCAACTCGTCTTCGTGATTCACAGCACCCTCTCAGAATCAATGAAACTTTTTGAGTGTGTAGACTATGTCTTTTCAAGCAACTTTTGCATACTTTGTTTTTCAAAATTTATCTAGAATACCATTTGAAAACGGCTTAAGATTATTGATCGATTTTTTTTTCAAATCAACATAACTTAAAAAAGAAGAGACTTTCAAAGAAGTGATGTATGGATTGATGTATGTTCTTTTAGAAAATTGTCCTAACGTTTATGAAAAAATTGTAAAAGTTGTGAAATCATTTCTTACACGCTAAAAATAAGTATTTTAAACTTAAATCAATTTGAAAAAAATGGCTATCTTAAAATTAGACGATTTTCTTTCTTAATAAAAGCAATATTATTGTCTAAAAGTTCACCATACATTGCAAGATGGGCACATTGTAAGGAAAAAAGATTTTCGAACAATCAATTTTTTCATTTTTCAGCATAACTAAAAAAATGACTTACAAAAATATGATATAGGGTTACTTTCAGAAAATTGTTTTAGCCTTCTACACACAAACAAGAAATATTTTCAAATTTAAAGCCAATTTGCAAAAAAATAACTATTTTTGAATTGAATTTTGGAATTAAAAGCGTTTGCTCAAAAGTTATCAAGGAAAAAGAGTGAGAGATTCTGAATTGAATTAATATGGTTTATTTCTGTAACATGTATCTTTCATATGTAAAATAAATGCAATGATTTGGTTGATTTGTGTTGCGATAATCCCATTTTGTTTGAGTGACACCTATTGTGAGACACCTATATGTAGAAAGCCACCATCCTAGCGTGGGCCTTGACCGGCATCCGGTTCCACTTATAGAAAGATCATGCTTTGTTACCGTTCGAAATTAAACATACTGCTTCATGAAGGGCCAAAGAGAGTTGGAAGGTCCGTACGCAGAGACACTTATGCGGAAACCTGCGGGAATAAGAGAAACGCCTTCCAGCAATATGATCCTAAAAAACGAATAACAAAATATGCAATTCAGTTAGGCTTTCCACCAGATGGTTCGCTTGAGAAAGCAACGTCAAATTCATTACAACTGTTGGAGTGGAATGTACCAATCATAAACGATACACTGAAAATTTATTTTTGTAAATTAGCATTTTGTACATAGAACAAATATCTTGTAAATTGTATGAAACACAGGCTGCTGCTTGGTCATGTGACCCAAATAGCTAACATGAGACCTTTCTGCACAATGCACAAAATGAACTTAGTGAAGACCAGCCAAAATAGGATTTTTTTTATTGGTAACAAGTTACCCGTAACAAGCCCTTTGTGTGGCCATTTTCGTAGATTGAACGAATGTTCTTTTTGTGTTAAGCAATGCTAAGTGCTTTTGACAGTTGTGCTTGCGGCATTAAATTAGTAGGCAGTTTGCCATAGAGTACAATCTGCTTCGTTGTAGAAAACAACGAATAGATTTGTTAGTCCTGCCATTCGATTTTAATTCGAACAGTACCATTGTTCAGTGTAGACACATCCTCTCCAATACTCCGGTTGGCTGTCTACTTCCACAGTCCAATTGCAATTTCAATGATGCCCCGATCTCCAGTATAGACATGTTACAATGGTAATTGAATTATTACATAGGTTCATGCAATGTGAGATCTAATATAGAATAAGTAAGGAGAATAAGTGTATAGAGTGTAAGTAAGTTGGATAAGGCAAAAATAAGTCTTCAAATTTCCTAAAACGGTGATTTCTTTTCTACTAGTTCTATGGAGCAGCAACATTTCTCTGTTGATCTCAGGACCTATTAACAAATAATATCAGAGGCACTTAACAACCGCTCTTCAACATCCAATGTCAAAATGCGTCGCCGATACGTGAGTTGAAATTGCTTGAATTATCATAGTTACTTCAACTAATCGAGTGTGTAAAGAGAAATAATAAATCAACAATTAGAAGCCTGAACGGACTTTTTAGGTAAAAGTACGTACGTCTGCCGCAGATTGATGTTGCAGCTTAAGAGCATAAGCAGGAAGAAGAGAGGACTTAAATGATCATTAGGTTTATAAGCTATAATGATTCTTAGTATATAAGCTTTGAAGTAAAAATATTGGAACTAATAACTAGAAATTAGAAAAAGAATATTTTTTTCCATTGAATTCCTGTCCACCTTTACGTGGGTCTCGCCTACAACGTGCAGATTTCTTCAGTGTCTCGTACTTATAAGTCGAGTTATTAGTACGAGACACTGAAGAAGTCTGCACATTGTAGACAGTTATACACGTTTCTGTCAAGAGGAAGCAAAGGTAGTTGGAATTAGGTGGTGCCACTTTATTTTTCTCATTTCTAGTTACAGGTATTCCAATTTAACAGCTCAAAAACCCTAGGATTCATTGAACTAATGATTTATTGAAGTAATAACAGATTGTGATTTTTTTAATCAGTTCGTTTATTTGTTAGGCTCAGGCGTGTGTAATACTATGGAGCCGATATTCAATATTGCTACAACATTTTTACTTTTTACATAGTAAAGGGGGATGTCAATTAATTGTGGCTAGCCTGAGGTTAATGATCATTTTGCTTGAATAGGCTTATGAGAATTGTAGTTGAAGGACATAATATTGTGATTATGTTATTATATAAATGATTGTAAAACAGCGCGAATATACAAAAATATAAATGGGAAATAATATGTCCATGAAAAAAATACACTGAAAAAAATCATAATTAAAACTTAAAATTCAAATTCCAGTGAATACAATATAAAAAAAAAATTTTGTAGTGGTAAAATTTAGACAAAACCATTGCTTAAGAGGTGTAAAATCAGGCATGGGCCAAAACTTAGTAAAAAGTTTTCAAGAATACCTTTAGGAAGATTATTACAAATTAATTTTGGGTTTTTAAAAGTATTTTCAATGAATCTTAGAGAGTTTGAGCTGAGTGGAAT
>JASCZW010012246.1:0-29184 GCA_034211315.2 Aedes japonicus
ACATTAATTGTTATTTTATATATTCTCCGTGCGAGGAGTAACGATTATGATGTTGAAGGAGATGTTCGCTCATCACCATGAGGCACCAAGAATGAACAACAATGTTTTGGCTAGAATTGAAAGATATGAAGAAAGTTTTTGATAGTTCCGCTAGTGTGCGGCAGGCTCGGAAACATTGCAGATGCTTTAGGAAAATTGAGCGAAAAGGGCATGTGTACAGTGGTACTCGAACCAACGACATTTTTGCCTAACATCCCACTGCGGGGTAGGTGTGGCAAAAATGTCGTTGGTTCGAGTACCACTGTACACTGCCTTTTCGCTCGATTTTCCTAAACATCTGCAATGTTTCGAGCCTGCTGACACTAGCGGAACTATCAAAAACTTTCTCTTCATATCTTTCAATTCTAGCCAAAAACATTGTTGTTCACTCTTGGTGCCTCATGGTGATGAGCGAACATCTCCTTCAACATCACAAATCTCATATTGTCATCAGCAAAATGCTTATATTATACCTTTTTTAACAGCTGATCGTCGGAGAATAGGATTGTCACTTTTTGACTGCGCCTTTGGTTTTTATATTGGAGTTAAATTTTATAAAAAAAATCCCATTGCGATCGTCGTGAAAAGTGGTCAAGTTTGAGCGATTGGGAATATGAGGAAGTCTTTCAATATCAACGTGCAGATTATAACAACATTAAATTAAAATTAAATTGAGTGGACTGAAAACTATTTTAATGAACGAAGAAAATGTGGATATTGCTATTCTATAACATCTTGTCAGGAAAAAAATGCCCAGGAAACTTCTCAGAAGAGAAAAAGACGTCAAAGAAATACTAAATATCCAAATTGGAACAACTAATAAAATTTACAACAAAAACAATAGCGATGAAAGCACAAATTATCTTGTCATATGCGATCAATTGAATTTGGCCATCAGTAATGCACTAGATGAATATAATTCAAAAACTGAACTGAAAATAAAGTCCTGTCCAAAGAACTTCTTCAACTACATCAGAACAAAACTCAAAAGGTCCAGGTCCTGATGGAATTCCCCCAGTGCATATGAAAAGCTTGGCTAAAGAACTTACGGCTCATCTAACATTTGCTTTTAAAAAAATGGACAAAAATTGCCGATTTTTCGTGGGTTTACCTTTTTCCGCACTGACAAAACTACCCATGCAGCATCAATCGTAGTAACCCATGAGTCAGCAGACAAAATTGACAGCTCTATCAGTCGAACTCTAACCGTGATGGCAAAAACAGTGAAGCAACTCCGTTCAGAAGTGTACGCGTTTAAAGATCGGCACCCAGCCCCCGCGCCCGAAAACGGACATCGTGTGGCACTTTGTGGACGTCGGATACGCCCTTTACGGCATTAGACAACAATCAGAGCATCGAAAGAAAGCCCGGTTTCGGGCGGGCGACGACCTAAAGCGACTAGAAGATCCAAAGAATGCTAAAGAGGAAGACCGAGAGTAAAGTGTCGAGAGGTCGGTTCAACCGGCCAAACAGTGAAAAAGTACTTGGTAAACATAAACATGCATGTCAGGAAGCGGAAGTCGCGTCCACTGGATTCGGAGCTGCAGGCAATGACGCAACGGCAACGGCTGAATAAGATGGTCAACTCGATTTTCCCGGCGAATGGCGACGTGCCGGTGGTGATGGACTACGAGACCTATCTCACCCTGGATGGCAACGATTGGCAGGGCACTTCGTATTTTACTTCTCCCACGAAAGAAGTGAGCTCCGAGGTGAAGTTCTTTTCACAGATTGGCTCGAGGGGTCTGGCTTTGAACTGCAACGAGTATATTCGAAAATTAAACAAAGTCTCCATTTACTATTTTCAACGAACATGTACTTATTAAGCATCTTGAATCCATATCGATAATCAAAATTGACGCTCAGGATTGTCTAATAATTCATTCAACGTACTGATTATATGAAATTTCTAATATTTATGTAATTTCCCCTTTTTCTAACTAACATAAACAGGTCGCTAAGCACTATTAATGGCAATATTTTAATCACATCGATGAACAATGCTTTCTGGATTCTCAAATAGTTCATTTTATAAACAGAAATTCCAGGAAGGTTCAGAAACATTCGATATGTCATATTTTTCAATATTCCTTCCAATGTTCTTTTTAGAATTTCTGATGAAAATATGTATCCAGTACCATACTGGCCACATTTGAGTTCGTAATTCTGATGAAGCGTAAGAAAGGTTCAGTCTCACCATCGGTGGATTAATTCCGGGTTTTTTAATGCAACAACCGTTATTTTGGTTTTTAATACTTCACTGATATCCGAAACTTTCCAAACTTTTGGACAAAATCCTTTTTAGTACCTTTTTTCAAGTCAAGTCAGCAATCTCACGTACAGAATTCTCTTGCATACCAAAGCTTTTCGAGTCAATTGCAGAAAACCAGTTTCTTCACACCAAAAACAGAACAACCGAAGCACAACACAGGTTCTTTAAAGGTCGATCTACATCTGAGCGGTTCCACGCCAAATCAGTAAATGACAAAACTTTAGTATGTTAGATTCGGCTGAAAGTTTACAAACGTGTTCTGAATAACAGTATAAGGGTTTTAGCAGCGAGGAACGGTCGTATTGATACGAGAGTAACTATTGAGAAGGGCTCATGTGTTTTTGATACAACAGTTTTACAAGCAGTAACTCGGAAATCGATCGTTTTACAGAAAAGGTGTCTGAAAAGAAATGGTAAAGAAAAATGTCCATAAAAAATATACACTGAAACAATTTTGTTTTATTTACTTGAAAAAATCATAGTTAAAACTTAAAATTCAAGTTTCCAAAAACACCAAAATTCCAAAATAATTTTTTCTCTAAATTTAGATGGTAAAAATTTGGACAAACAATAAGTTTTGGAAGCTTTTCATAAAGTTAATTTATGTTCATCAAAAAGTAAAAATATGATTTTACTTCAAATTTATAATCGTGTTTGTGTATATTAATTATATCCCTAGAGGTAACCGCTTTCGAAATATTTTGAATTTAATTTCATCAAAACAACTATTTAGGTTTTCCAAAAGCTGGGTTCACCTTTCAAATCGACCAGACCAAACCGTCCAGGGATTAACAACAACAATGATGAAATAATCTCCTATAACTTTAAAATTATTAGTCCAGGCATGTCAAAGTCAAAGAAAAAGTTGTTGGAATATCCATGTTTTTTGAAAAAAAAAACATAGTTTTCTTTTTGTGGACAATCTCGAGTAATTCAAAATACCTCGAAAACGGTAACCTTTCGGGAGAAAATTACTATATACATTTTTATTAGAAATTTGATGCTAAATCATATTATTAAGATAGAAATTAAGAAAAATAAAATATGAGAGAATTTTGGAAATTTGTATTTTAAGTTTTAATTGCGATTTTTTTCAAGTAATAAATAATTTTTTTTATTGTATATTTTTTTCAAAAACATTTTGATTCCCTGCCATTTGTTTCTTACACTTTTACACTAAAACGAACGATTTCCGAGTAACTGTTTTCCTAAAACTGTTGTATCAAAAAGATATAAGCCCTTCTTAAAAGTTACTCTTGAGTCCTAACAATATATCCTTATATCAAAATACTACGCATTCTGTTAAACTGCATATGTTTTCGAAACTTCGTCCAAATCCAAGCGGCTTCTGTCAAATTTCGACATTTCATGGCCAGTTTCACCTGGAGCTGCTCATTTACCAATTTACTGCTGTTTGTAGACTTTTCACTCAATGCAATGGATACCTTTTCACACGGATTTTAGTATGGCATATGATTGCATTGACATACCAATGCTACTCTTGATGCTACTAAAAAGCCAAGGCTCTTAAAATGGCTTGAATCTTATTTAACTCAGCCGAAACAAATATTCAAATTCAATGGAAAATATTCAAACCTCATTCCAGTCACTTCGGGTGGCCTCCAAGGCTCTCATTTAGGACCTCTACTTTTTATTTTGTACGTTAACGACATTTCCAGCATTCTAAATAAATTAAGAGTACTAATTTACGCCGAAGACATGAAACTCTTTCTGTAAATAAGCAATGATGAAGACATCAATGTATTTCACAACTAAATTCACATATTTACATAAAGAGTGTTTCGATCAAAATTTGGTCGACTTAAACTTGGCGCATTTCCTTTCATCATGCATTAAAAATTTTTGCACCCCCTCATTTTGAAGATGTGTGCATGTAGCATCATGCCTTTATTTTGATTTTGAGATTATCACTTCAGTTATCAAAATATCGTCACAGAAAAGAATCAACGCATCAAAATTTTGCACGTGCAAAGCGAAAATCCAAACTACTTCCACGCCAAGTTGGCGAAATTGTTGAATGAGGCTAAATCAACTATTACCAACGTATTAAAAGTGTTCGGTGAACGTTTGTTGACAGCCAGGAAAGCTGTATCGGGGAGAAATCGAAAGCCGGAGGCCACAGCGACGACAAAAAGAGTTGCCCGCTGTTTCGATCGGAACCCCAACCTCTCCGTCCGAAATGTTGCAAAGAAGCTGGGAGTGGCGCCTCCAACCATGGAATGAAAAAAAAAAACGAAAAGAAAAACGAGCTGGACTGTCGACTTACAAGAAAGTTGTGACTCCAAAACGCGATGATAAACAAAACACGTCGGCCAAAGCACGATCGCGAAAGTTGGACACGACGATGCTGACGAAGTTTGATTGCGTGGTACAGGACGATGAAACTTACGTCAAGGCAGCCTTTAAATAGCTTCCTGGGCAGGAATTGCATACGGCAACCGGATGGGGATAGTTGGCAGATATTTTCAAGCACCTTAAACTGTCAAAATTTGCGAAGAAATATCTGGTGTGGCAGGTCATCTTTACCCGTAGCTTGAACTGGAACCGTCAACCAGGAAATTCATCTAAGCGAGTGCCTACAAAAACGTCTACTGCCTTTCCTGAAGCGACACAATTGTTCCGTTTTATTTTGGCCAGATTTGGCATCTGGCCAGTACGGAAAAAAGGCCATGGAGTGGTATGCTGCTAACAACGTTCAAGGGGTGCCCAAGGACAAGAACCCTCCCAACACGCCAGAACTCCGCTTAATCGAACAATATTAGGCCATCGTCAAGAGGAACATAAGAAGACGGCGAATAAAGTGGACAAGGATACTGAACAAAATCTTATGACAGGTGTTAAACGTAAGACCCGGCAATTGGCATTCGGGAAAAGGGAAGCTTAGCTGAATATTTCTCCTCTATTCTGTATTAACTGAACTTGAAAAAAAAAGAATTTGACTTATTAATAAAAACTTTGATCAACTCACACACATTACTGTTTGACCAAATTTTAATCGGAACACCCTTTAGATGCGAAATGAATCATACCTGTAAAATATGGGATCATATGAATATGATTTGATTCAGTCCTGAATCACTTGAAGATAAGTTTAGTCTAACCTGACAAATATGGTATCGACTCTGAAAAGTTTGACATCACTTAAATATGAAGTAAGTCGAACCTCAAAAAAGTGGTATCGAGAAAAAAAAAATTACACAAATATGAGGTGACTCGATTTAGAGTCATTTATTCATCCAGTGGAGGCCTCCCTTAGCTAAATGGAGGCCAGTTGAAAAATGTCTTCATTTCCCATCGCAATATCAATCAACAACTGTGTAAGAGTTGTTAGAATACTTGATTTAGAAAGCTGAGAGCAGGGGAAACGTCGTTCAAAAAACGTAAAAGCCAAGAGGAAGAAGAACGAAGGGAAAGCTTTTTGTTAAATAAGTATTTCGATCGGAAAAAAGACTTCATACAGAATTGTCAAACCCAAGTAACACACTATGGTAATAATTAGTTGTAGTAACTTGATTACAACTTAGCAAGTCATATTCATGTTATCTCAACCGAATGGGAACAAGTGTGCTACTAGGGTAGCATTGCAGTAAAACGGAACTGCATTGATGAAGCTTTGAACTTTCTGCACTGAAAATATATTTTCGTAAAATAGCTTGCAAAATTTTGTACATAGAACAAATGTTTCGTATATATGAAACATTCATATTGCTTTTTATCTGGTTTTTTGCAATCATTACATCTTTTTGTAAAGTTCACCAGCCAATACCGACTTCTCTTCTATCGCATGGTATTGGTGCTGGGATCGCAAGCGCTGTCAAGAGTTATAGCCTCATACTCAATAATCAAGTATCTTCTCACGAGTTACCATGGCCTAGAGAGATCAACCACGCATTCAACGCTTTTCAAAAATACAGGATCGAATATCATGTCAGAAACATTAAAAACAATGCGCTTATTTTCAACAACATTTCGAGTCGATAAAGTAGATCGGTCTGTCATTCATGCAACCACCAGAGGGATTTTTTATTTTTTTATTGTAACTAAATATTCGTAGTCTTTTTATTGTTTTCGTACAATTCACGAATTTTCTTTCTGTGTTAACAAATACTTCGTGCTTTTGACAGTTGCGCGTGGCCCATTAGCTACAAACGAAGCTTCATTCACAGTACAAATTAGTTTCGTTGCAGAAAACAGCGAATAGATTTGTTAGTTCTACCTTCGATTTCGCAACATAAACTAAAATTAATTTTCAGTGTAGCTGGTCTGGATCACGATCACGACCAAATATGGAAGTGACAATAGGAAACTAAATTCAGTAGGTGATGATAAGTCAAATGGAACACTCTGGACTACATTGAACAAATTCAACACGTTTCATTGCACTCGTATGTGTGAGGATGGAATCAAATCCTAAAAAAGTCGCTACACGGAAAAAATCCGTGCCCGGACCCGTAAACTGCAGTCATGGATTCGAGAACAAGCAAAAATGCACCGTGAACCCTGAATAACGTAATCGGGAACTAGTTCACGTTTTTTGGGTGAAAATCATGAAAACGTGAACTAGTTCATGGTCCGTTTTCATTTTCGTGAACGCCTTTGTTTTTGTGTATACTTAGATGGAAACCTGTTCATAAATTGGCAAAAACTAAAAGAAAAATGATGGGCGTACATGAAAAATAAATCCCTGGACTTGAAAGAAAGGAACACTTCTTACAATGTAAGCTAAACAATGCGTAAGGTGCTAAGTAACATTGAGAGATTCTCTTAATCGACTTTCTTTTTCTTTTCTTTTTCTGTTTTTGACGTATTGGTTCCTTAATTTCATTCTATATTACCGCACTGTGTTTGAAAATCCTTGAACAAGTATTTGCATAGCCGTATGAACGCAAAGAGAAAGTCAACGAAGAGAATCAATGATACTTAGGACCTAATGCATTACGCAAGTGGAATTATCACATTAAGTATCCCCAATATCATTTCCCACACAGAAAAAATGCACTCGTTCACGTGTAAACCAACGCACGCGTAAACAACGAAACCGCTTGCAATATTTCATACAACAAACTAGATTCCGGCGTAAATTGGCGAAAATTTCGGAAAAATATAGCATGAACGTATTACATCTAGCATTCCATTTAAGGCTTGTTCGCGACAAAATCTGGACACCCAGAAATACGTATATCTCGGGAAATACTTCACCAACTCGTGAAATATTTCGCGGACTGATGAACGTATGTCTGTTCATTGCTTTAAATCAATGTTTGGTGATACTACAAGCTTTTAGATCAAAGATGGCGTCGAAAGAAGAGCAAGTGCGAAAAGTAGCTGTGTGCGGTCGCAATGGAAAAACTCGGATCTGTCAGTAAGAAAACTTGCAAAAAAACTTGGTTTTTCTGCAAGCACTGTCCATAACGTTCTTGAATCTTGATATACTTTTGACAACAGCCTGGAAGACTGGGAGCGGAACTAAAATGGATCTCAGGAACCACCAGAAGGATGCGAAGATGAAGCAAACACGTGTAGAAGAGATCAGATCTTTCGGTACGTACTGTGAGCTAGAAAAATAAAGATGTCTCCAACTTTCGTGCATACTTCCAAGCACCGGCAAGGCAGGGCTGGTTGCGGATTTATGGATAAATAATAGTGACTTTAGTGACTAAAATAATAAAGATAGTGACCAAATAGTGACTAAACAGTGATTTCCAAATATTAGTGTTTTTTAAATCTTTTATACATTTGATTTATAAGTACAGTAAAAATGAATTAAGTTTTCACCCTCTTTGCAAAAATGCATAAAACTGCGGCGCAGTATGAGTTTTTGGGTTTTTTTTTGTAACAAAGACTGTAATCAAGCAACTTTTTTCTCCAATGCACTATGGTCCAGATCACGAATTTACGAGGAAACATGCTCCACAGCGCCTAAACTTGAAACTTTACAGCAAAGTAATGTTCTACAATATGGTTTGTATCATCAAGGTCCATTTTTTGATGTTGATTAAAATTAGGGTGGTCCCCTTTTTCACGGAAATACAAAAACTAACTTTTTTATTTGCAGAAATAGACGTTTACATCCTTTGGCAAAATTGTAGCGCAAAAAATTTCATGGAATTTTTATTAAGAAATTTTTTCGTACCTTAAAAAATTGACCGATTTAGAGAATTTTTTCTTCATCAACTTAGGTGTACCATAAAAATTGTTTTTTTGCCTTTACTTTTTTATTTCAATTCTCACCGTAAAGTTGTGTTTCGACGAGTTTTAGAACTTTTCAAGACGCATACTTTGGTATACAAATTTTGCCGCTAGCTTCAATCAATCAATAGTTATTGCAGTTTTTCTTTAAAAAATACGCCCTTTTTAAATGTTGATTTTTCATGATTGGGACAAATACAAAAAAATTAAAGACGTCATTTGAAAGGACAATTTATATTGTTTAACATATGTGAAAACTAGAGATATGTTATTTCTGTATCTTGAGAAAATTACATTTTAATCTGGGATGGTTTAAGAAGAAAAACTTCAATAACTATTGATTGGTTAAAGCTAGTGGCAAAATTAATAATTCAGTCGAGTTATTAGTACGAGACACTGAAGAAGTTCTGCACATTGTAGACGAAATACACGTATCTGTCGGAGATAAGCAAAAGTAGTTGGAATTAAATGGAAATTACTAAGTTTTCTTCTAAATTATAATTAATTTTTATGGTACACTCTAAGTTGATGAGTAAAAATTGCTCTAAATCGGTCAATTTTTAAGGTACAAAAAATTTCTTAATAAAAATTCCATGAAATTTTTTGCGCTACAATTTTGCCAAAGGATGTAAACGTCTATTTCTGCAAATAAAAAAGTTAGTTTTTGTATCTCCGTGAAAATGGGGACCACCCTAATTTTAATCAACATCAAAAATGGACCTTGAGTGATACAAACCATATTGTAGAACATTACTTTGCTGTAAAGTTTCAAGTTTAGGCGCTGAGCATGTTTCCTCGTAAATTCGTGATCTGGACCATAGTGCAATGCCTTGATCCGCAGCTCGTTTTTGCGAAGACAAGTCTATACGCACGATTGAAACACCTTTCAGGCATAGCATGTTCTAGAATTACTTCTGACATATCTTGCTTCTCAATACCGTTGCCATGTGTAGCTGTTTTCACTACCTAAATATTTTAGGGTATTTAAGCTCACCTACAGCTGTTTTCTTAGTAAACAACTGATTCCAATACTCCTCAATTCTGTACTCTGTATTCAAGGTCAGCACCTAGCATTTTAACAAGTTCACACAGACTGAATAAAAGTGTACAATGTCTTGGGAAAATTTGTTTTCCATCAAACTACATGGAAAAATAAAAAGCATATGAGTTGTGAGACCTAATTGACGACTCTAGTACATCCTGAATATGAAGAAGTTCAGCAAGAAAAATAAATGACTTATTAATAGTGGAAAAGCGTTGTTTTAGAATATTGTACATATGCCTACGTATTGTTGAATTATCGTTGATAAACGATATATACTTTTGTATCATTCTGAGAGGTTTTAGGTCATCCAAAATGTACTTGAGTTCAAAACTTCAGATCTACAGTTGTAACAGTAGCATTTAGGGCGATATAAGGTTATGATATGTATTCAAACCTATTGAATGAACCTTTTGGAAGGAAACAGTCATTGTTTGATAACTTTATGATGTTCTAGGTTATCCAAACCGTCCTTGAGTTCAGAACTTAAGGTCTACAGTAGTAACTATAGCTTTTTGGGCTATACAAAGTTACGCTACGTATTCAGTTAATATTTTCGAGCGTAAATGAAAACCTCATGAGATAAACGAGGATGATCTAGCCCAACCAAACAGTCCATGAGTGCAGAGCATATGATCTACAGTTGTAACAGTAGGTATTTAGAGTGTGTAAAGGGATAATAAGTAATTAACAATACTGATTGAATAGCGTGGAAGGTCAATATACGTAATGCGAAGCAATCATGGATATTCTAGGTACTCCAAACTGTCCTTAAATTCAAAACATAATATCTACAGTTGTAACGTTTTTTGACCTATATATGGTAAACCATATGTATTCCAACATATTCAATGAACCTTTTGGAACGTCAACAAATTTTATTTTATAACTTTGAGATCCTCTAGGTAATCCAAACGGTTCTGGAGTTCAGAACTTGAAATCTACGATAGTAATAGTAGTTTTTGAGCTATACAAAGTTACATCACGTAACTTTCACACAAGAAGATAATCTTGAAATGGTCTAGGTGATCCAAACTTGTCTTGTGCATTCAGACCTTAAGATTTACAGTTGTAACAGTAAATTTTACTTTCACTTTTTTTAAACACTATTTTTTAAAAAAACTTCTTTGAGCGTATTAGTAGAACGATTGTGATTGGGAAACTAGGAGAATTTAAAATTTAACACTTCATTTGATCACTTTTTAAAAAATAAAAAATTAAACCTTGAAACACTTTTTTTAAATTTTCGCTAGAATTCGCGAGCAAATTCCATTTAATTCCACTATGAGCTTATCTTTTGACAGATAGGCCTATTTCGTCTGCTACTTACAGACTTCTTCAGTGTCGAGTGCTCGACTTGAAGGAAACATCATAGTAGGTCTAGTATTTATAGTAAGTTTGTTGGTACCGCGGTATGTGAGGTAGGGGTGGGTAGAGAAGTTCTTGAGTGTGTTTATGTGTTTGTTCATATACCTGAGGTGTTGTTTGATACCCACAAGGTTATTCATTATTACTTCGTTTGAAGTTAGTCAAAATGGTGTGTTGTTGTGTAGTGAGTTGTTTTTGTGTGAAGGTATAAATTTAAACAGCCACGAATATCCGTTTCCTTGATCCTTGTTAAGCAATTTTTGGAATTTTGTTTGTGGATTGCTATGCTTTCCGCTACATTTAGTTTCCAGGGGTTTGTGATATGTCTTAAGATTTGTATGTTATTTAAGTTTAAAAAATGTTCTTCATTGAATATATGTTCAGCTACTTTTGATTTAAAATGGTGTATGATCCCTTTGTCAGTGTCTTTGTTTGCTTTAGTGACTTCTGCAATGTGTTCTTTGAATCGAATATTGAGATTACGTTTAGTTTGTCCAATGTAGATTTTGCCGCAATGGTCACAAGTTATTTTGTAGACCCCGGATTTGTTTAGACTGTTAATGGGGTCTTTAGCCGACCCTAAGAGGGTTTTAAGTTGATTATTTTTACTAGTATAAACTATTTCAAAACCGAAGTTGCGTAGGATTGGTCGTAATTGTGTAGTGTGGTTATCGTATGTCATTGCTATTCTTTTAAGTTGGGGTTGTGTATCTGTTAATGTGGTGAGTGATTGTTTGTATTGTTTTTGTGTTTTTTGTTGATTACGTTTTGTATTAGTTTTCGGGAGTAACCGTTCAAGTGTGCTGTGTCAAAAATGTAGTCGAGTTCTTTAGTTATGCCGTTTGGACTTAGGGGTAATGTTTGTATTCTGTGTATCATGTGGTTAAATGATGCTATTTTGTGTTGGTATGAGTGGTTAGACGTATGTGGTATTGTGCGTTGTGTGTTTGTTGGTTTTCTGTAAATTTCAAATGTGAGTTTAGAATGTTCTTTCACTACGAGCAAGTCCAAAAATGGTAATTTGTTATCTTTTTCAATTTCATAAGTGAATTCTATGTTTTTATGTGCGTTGTTTAAGGTTTTTAGAGTGGGAGTTAAGAGATCTTTCTTTAAAATGCAAAACACATCATCAACGTATCTATACCAAACGGTAGGTAGTTGATCTTGCAATTGTTCTTCGAAATTTGCCATGAAGATTTCGCTCAGAAAAGGAGAAAGGGGTTACCCATAGGGGCGCCTTTTAATTGTTTGAAATGTTCATTTCTGAAGGAAAAGTAATTTTCTTCCATACAAAGTTGTGTTAGTTTTATGTATGATCGTACTTTTTTCCTCCATGTTATGTCGTCATTTTGAAAAAGTAACCACTTTTCTAATAAATTGATCGTATCTTTTACTGGAATTGAAGGGAAGAGGGATTTGACGTCAAAAGATACTAAAATTTCATCTTCTTTTATGTCTGTGTTTTGGACAAGCTCTGTGAATTGTTGTGAGTTTTTAATTGATCTACTTGGGAATTGTTTGGGCATGTTTTGAAATTGTTTAACTAACCATTTTGCAATTTTGTGCGTGGGTGATCCTATCGCTGAAATGATTTCACGCATTTCATTTCCCGGTTTATGAACTTTTGGAAGACCTTTGATTGTAGGTAACGAAGGATTTGACTCTCTAAGATTGTTAATTTCATTCCCAAATGATAATTTACATTCCTTGAGCGTTTTCTCCACACGTCTAACCATTCCCGGAAGGGGATCTGATCGCTGTTTTCTGTAGGGGCCATTATTTAATTTTTCTATCATGGTGTTTTCATAGTCCTTTTTATCTATTATTACTGTACAATTTCCTTTGTCCGATCTCAAATAATAGACCGGTTTTTGTTTTAATTCCTGGAGTATGTTGTGTTCTTGTGTGTTTTGTTTGTTTTTTGTCGTGTTTGTGTTTTTGAGGATATTGGCTGTTTCTGTTCTGATTTCTTGTATTTGTGATGTGTGTAAGTTGTTAGTGTTGATTGCTGTCTCTATGTCAATGATGGTTCGTGTATTGTCAGGATTTGAATCTATTGCGTAATTGAGTCCTTTGTTAAGTAATTTTAGTTGTTCTTCTGTGAATTGTTCTGGAGAACGGTTTATTACTAATCCTTGTATATCTTGAACTGTGTTTAATTTTTAGGAATTTTATATTGAGACTTTTTAGTTTTTTTGAATTTTTTGTCAAGTAATTTTCTTTTCCTTTCTGATTCGCAACGTTCCGCGACTGTTACTTTGGTGAGAAACATTGGAAAGCTATCTGGGTACTGTTTTGCTAATTTTAAATGTAGCGAATAACATTCTAATGTTTTTGTGTTAAGTTTACCGTGTAATGCTTTAATACTTCTACGCAATAGATCCATTTCCATTTTTTTAATTATTTGGGTATTCGTAGCAGTTTTGACAATTACCTTGTGACTTATTGGTGTGATCCTTTGTCGAGAACACCGCGTTAAGAACGCGATATCCTTGTGCAGACCTGCGATGTTTTTCTTCAACTCGATGAACTTATTCGGCTCCGATTTGAGGCTTGGTTGCCATTTTTCACTTTCACTTTTTTTAAACACTATTTTTTAAAAAAACTTCTTTGAGCGTATTAGTAGAACGATTGTGATTGGGAAACTAGGAGAATTTAAAATTTAACACTTCATTTGATCACTTTTTAAAAAATAAAAATTAAACCTTGAAACACTTTTTTAAATTTTCGCTAGAATTCGCGAGCAAATTCCATTTAATTCCACTAATGAGCTTATCTTTTGACAGATAGGCCTATTTCGTCTGCTACTTACAGACTTCTTCAGTGTCGAGTGCTCGACTTGAAGGAAACATCATAGTAGGTCTAGTATTTATAGTAAGTTTGTCGGTACCGCGGTATGTGAGGTAGGGGTGGGTAGAGAAGTTCTTGAGTGTGTTTATGTGTTTGTTCATATACCTGAGGTGTTGTTTGATACCCACAAGGTTATTCATTATTACTTCGTTTGAAGTTAGTCAAAATGGTGTGTTGTTGTGTAGTGAGTTGTTTTTGTGTGAAGGTATAAATTTAAACAGCCACGAATATCCGTTTCCTTGATCCTTGTTAAGCAATTTTTTGGAATTTTGTTTGTGGATTGCTATGCTTTCCGCTACATTTAGTTTCCAGGGGTTTGTGATATGTCTTAAGATTTGTATGTTATTTAAGTTTAAAAATGTTCTTCATTGAATATATGTTCAGCTACTTTTGATTTAAAATGGTGTATGATCCCTTTGTCAGTGTCTTTGTTTGCTTTAGTGACTTCTGCAATGTGTTCTTTGAATCGAATATTGAGATTACGTTTAGTTTGTCCAATGTAGATTTTGCCGCAATGGTCACAAGTTATTTTGTAGACCCCGGATTTGTTTAGACTGTTAATGGGGTCTTTAGCCGACCCTAAGAGGGTTTTAAGTTGATTATTTTTACTAGTATAAACTATTTCAAAACCGAAGTTGCGTAGGATTGGTCGTAATTGTGTAGTGTGGTTATCGTATGTCATTGCTATTCTTTTAAGTTGGGGTTGTGTATCTGTTAATGTGGTGAGTGATTGTTTGTATTGTTTTGTGTTTTTTGTTGATTACGTTTTGTATTAGTTTTCGGGAGTAACCGTTCAAGTGTGCTGTGTCAAAAATGTAGTCGAGTTCTTTAGTTATGCCGTTTGGACTTAGGGGTAATGTTTGTATTCTGTGTATCATGTGGTTAAATGATGCTATTTTGTGTTGGTATGAGTGGTTAGACGTATGTGGTATTGTGCGTTGTGTGTTTGTTGGTTTTCTGTAAATTTCAAATGTGAGTTTAGAATGTTCTTTCACTACGAGCAAGTCCAAAAATGGTAATTTGTTATCTTTTTTCAATTTCATAAGTGAATTCTATGTTTTTATGTGCGTTGTTTAAGGTTTTAGAGTGGGAGTTAAGAGATCTTTCTTTAAAATGCAAAACACATCATCAACGTATCTATACCAAACGGTAGGTAGTTGATCTTGCAATTGTTCTTCGAAATTTGCCATGAAGATTTCGCTCAGAAAAGGAGAAAGGGGTTACCCATAGGGGCGCCTTTTAATTGTTTGAAATGTTCATTTCTGAAGGAAAAGTAATTTTCTTCCATACAAAGTTGTGTTAGTTTTATGTATGATCGTACTTTTTCCTCCATGTTATGTCGTCATTTTGAAAAAGTAACCACTTTTCTAATAAATTGATCGTATCTTTTACTGGAATTGAAGGGAAGAGGGATTTGACGTCAAAAGATACTAAAATTTCATCTTCTTTTATGTCTGTGTTTTGGACAAGCTCTGTGAATTGTTGTGAGTTTTTAATTGATCTACTTGGGAATTGTTTGGGCATGTTTTGAAATTGTTTAACTAACCATTTTGCAATTTTGTGCGTGGGTGATCCTATCGCTGAAATGATTTCACGCATTTCATTTCCCGGTTTATGAACTTTTGGAAGACCTTTGATTGTAGGTAACGAAGGATTTGACTCTCTAAGATTGTTAATTTCATTCCCAAATGATAATTTACATTCCTTGAGCGTTTTCTCCACACGTCTAACCATTCCCGGAAGGGGATCTGATCGCTGTTTTCTGTAGGGGCCATTATTTAATTTTTCTATCATGGTGTTTTCATAGTCCTTTTTATCTATTATTACTGTACAATTTCCTTTGTCCGATCTCAAATAATAGACCGGTTTTGTTTTAATTCCTGGAGTATGTTGTGTTCTTGTGTGTTTTGTTTGTTTTTTGTCGTGTTTGTGTTTTTGAGGATATTGGCTGTTTCTGTTCTGATTTCTTGTATTTGTGATGTGTGTAAGTTGTTAGTGTTGATTGCTGTCTCTATGTCAATGATGGTTCGTGTATTGTCAGGATTTGAATCTATTGCGTAATTGAGTCCTTTGTTAAGTAATTTTAGTTGTTCTTCTGTGAATTGTTCTGGGGAACGGTTTATTACTAATCCTTGTATATCTTGAACTGTGTTTAATTTTTTAGGAATTTTATATTGAGACTTTTTAGTTTTTGAATTTTTGTCAAGTAATTTTCTTTTCCTTTCTGATTCGCAACGTTCCGCGACTGTTACTTTGGTGAGAAACATTGGAAAGCTATCTGGGTACTGTTTTGCTAATTTTAAATGTAGCGAATAACATTCTAATGTTTTTGTGTTAAGTTTACCGTGTAATGCTTTAATACTTCTACGCAATAGATCCATTTCCATTTTTTTAATTATTTGGGTATTCGTAGCAGTTTTGACAATTACCTTGTGACTTATTGGTGTGATCCTTTGTCGAGAACACCGCGTTAAGAACGCGATATCCTTGTGCAGACCTGCGATGTTTTTCTTCAACTCGATGAACTTATTCGGCTCCGATTTAGGCTTGGTTGCCATTTTTCACTTTCACTTTTTTTAAACACTATTTTTATAAAAAATCTTCTTTGAGCGTATTAGTAGAACGATTGTGATTGGGAAACTAGGAGAATTTAAAATTTAACACTTCATTTGATCACTTTTTAAAAATTTGCTCGCGAATTCTAGCGAAAATTTAAAAAAGTGTTTCAAGGTTTAATTTTTTATTTTTTAAAAAGTGATCAAATGAAGTGTTAAATTTTAAATTCTCCTAGTTTCCCAATCAGTAAATTATAGGTAATTCAAAGTTACAAAAAATATTCAGACATATTCAATTAATATTCTTAAAGTCAACAACATAATAATAAAGCACGGTGACATATTCCAACTTATCTAACTATCGGTGAGACTGTAGTTAGGACCTAGCAGTTCTAATCAAAAGCTGTCTGGCTATGCAAAGCTACGATGTGTTTTGAAACATATTCATTGAATATTTGAATATTTTGAAGAACAACAGACATTATGAGATGATCTTCAGATGTCTCTAGGTTATCCAAACTTTCCTGAATTAAAACATAAAATCTCACAGCTGTAGATTTTATATTTTGAATTGTAACCAAAAATTTACAGCTTTTTAGACTACACAAAGTAACAAGTTGAGTTCAGAACTCAAGATATGCGTAGTAATCATAGCCCTTTTAGTGGTAGGTTGCGCCAAACTCGCGCAACCATGATTTCGAGAGAGGGCAGTGCCTGGAAATGTATGAGAAACACGTAAAATTTGTGAAAACATAAATCTAGCAATAGATCAATGTACCACGATTTTGTCCTTCTTACAAAGAAGTGTATATAAACATATATACATATGCATATAGGAGTATAAGTATATATTTTGGGAAATCGCCATTTAAGCCAAGGCCTAGAGGGGCCTAGTAGTTACATACAACGAACTCAGCTCAATAAACTGAACACATGTTTGTGTGTTATAAGTGTATGTATATAACGAAATTTCTAACTCAGTTTCTCAAGCAACTACTGAACCGGTTTGAATGAAATAATATATGAAAAGGAACTGTGATCTCATACGTCGTTTTGTAAATATATTGGAATTGGTTTACTGGTTCCGGAGATACCTCCGGGGAAGTGGTCAATTTCGGACTTAGATCAAAACCCATTATGTGACACCTCAAATTAAATGAGAATTCAGAAGTAAGTTCAATGGCAATGATATTACGAGTCCAGAACCACATTGGTTACATTCGGGTTGATGTTCCGGCAACTCCCGGGAATGTGGCCAGATTCAAATTTCGGTCAAAACTCATCATGCGACACGTCAAATAACATGAGAACTCAAAAATAAGTACAATGGTGATGATATCAAGATTTCAGGACCACAATGACCACATCCGGGTCCTCCTAGTACTACCAGGGAAGTGAAAAAGGGTCAGATCTCACAATATGTGGATCAATTGAGGTTTGAATTTTCAAATAAATGCACATGTAATTCACATGTAACGATTTCACTTCTTCCTTTCTTCCTTAGCTTTTCAAGCTTATTGCTTTCGCTTGTTGTTTCGAACTTTGCTTGTTGTTACTAAACGTCAAACCCCATCCCCCCTAGAGCATAAATTGTACATGACCCTTCAAAGTTCAGTTACACGCTTTTGATAGTCTCTTGGGATTGTGGCTCATCTCTGGATCCCGATTCATGGTTCGAATCCCGATTGCAACTTTTTTTTTCTGTGAAGAAAATTTTCATACGATCATTTTTTTATTAGAGAATCGTATGAAATATGCAATAGTATCTTCTGGCAAATTTCCATACGATATTTCTATGGTTTCCTCTCGTTTTTTTTTTGTCAGTGTACACCCTTCTTTTGTGATAATAGTAAAAAGGATGAAAACGCATATTGGATTAAATCATTACAATCAATATAACGACTTAACGTACATCGTCTGATTTTTCTTATTTGAAATATATATGTAACTTTTAGTCGCCATTAAAATACTAAGAACTGGACCTTTTCTCAATTGATAATAAAATAATATTTAATTTTTCTATGCACATACTTTTTCTGAGAACTCATTTTATTTATGCAGAAAAAATTGAAAATCGGTCCAATTCTTGAAAACTATAAATTTGTCTAAAATTTGGTTTTGGACTACCCTATCTCAAAATGGATCACCCTAAGGACAAAAAAAATTAAAATCATGTACTTTTCGAAAATGAACTAATTTACCAAATGTTGGGAAATTCTAAGACCACTACTTTTTATTTTTGGTATAAAATTGCTGAATTATCAAGTTTTATGAATGTTCTGGAACTTCGGAAGACCATGCAATGTCCACTTACAGAACCATAGATTGTTCTCCACGTCGTTTTACTTACATTTTATGAATAAATGGTTTGAAAAAAAATCACATTGCTTTAGGTCAAGACAAATTAATTCATCATTTTTTCGGATGTTCCGGACATTCCAGGGTACAATAAAGTGGCCATATCACGGTAGTGTGGCCTAAGACGACAATTACAATAGCATTTTTGAAATCAGCGACCCAAAATTACTTGAAAACACATAGTTAAACAATGTAAAATCCATTTTTTGACTTTTTTCCGCTTTTTGTATGGAATGGAATCACTGTGCGGCGGTACGAAAATAGTGACTTTAGTGACCATTTTCCTAAACATAGTGACATCAGTGACTTTTTAGTGACTAGACTCAAAATAGTGACCGAGTCACTAAAAAGTGACCTGCTACCAGCCCTGGGCAAGGCACGAAGTCTTTCCAGATAAAAATTGTATTGAACCGTAATGATAAACAGAATGTGACAGCTAGAACCCGGGCTCGCAAGTTGTATCGCGAATATTTGACGAAGTTTTCCTGCATGAAAATGGTCGATGAAACTTTAAGCAGCTTCCCGAAATGTCTTATTATACTGCCATGCTACGGAACGACGTAAAGGAGCATTTCAAGACGAAGAAAAAGGCCCAATTTCCCAAAAAACATTTGGTTGGCAGGCAATATGCAGCTGTGGTCGAGCAAGCCAAAGCTTCCAGGAAATATATCGTGAAGAATGCCTAAAGAAGCGATTGTTACCATTCCGACGCAGCCTTGACGCTTCCTCGTTATTCTGGCCTAATTTGGCATCGTGTCACTACGCCAAAGATGTTTTGGATTAGTATAAAGCGAATGGAGTCCATGTTGTACCAAAAGAGGCGAATCCACGTAACTGCCCGGAGTTGCAACCTATCGAGCGGTATTGGGCTCTCGTGAAGAAAGAAATCTCTCAATATAAACAACAAGCTACAACTATAGAAAAATTTCGAAAATCTTGAACAAAAACAGCTAAATCGGTTGCAGAGAAGTCTGCACAGACCCTAATGGCTGGAGTTAACTCAAAAGTAACTAGTTTGAAGATGACTAATATTGCACAACTGAATGAGCAAAAATGCATTTTGAATTGAACTAACAGCAAATTTGTTTTATTTCCAATTTTATCTGTCCAGATTTTGTCGCGAACAAGCCTTATGGGCATTGATAACGCAGAAAATTACATGTTTCTTTCAAACCGTGCATGTACGGAGGCAAGTGGTCGGTCATCACCAACATCATCAATTCTATGCTCTATTCTACACCGGGAAAACCGGGAAGAATCCAGAAACTCGAGAAAAGCAAATGGTAATGGTTCGAGGACCGAACTCCGGACGCTGTGCCCAGCAAGCAAAATAGGTGACAACTTAGCTAATCTCTTCTGGGCAGCGTATTGTGTTTTGTGAACCATTTACAACGTACAACATTAGCCATAATTTCGAAGAAAAACATCGCGCAAACATGACCTCCACTGTTGCCATTTGACACGCGTCTAATTGGTTTCTGTTTGATTCTTAATGGCAAAAGGAAATGCTCCATTTATCGGGTCATGGAATTCGTTTTCATTCGCTGCACTCTCTGCAAAGTGATTCAGCAGTCAGTACAATGCCGTAAGTCACAAACAATCGCACTTCTGTTCTGGTCGAAAGTCACTCCGTTGCTGCAAAACAAGATTGTCCGATTAAAACACACACATGCGCAATTCCAACAGCCACAGTCGACCAACAGCGCAACAACGGCGCGGGGATGACTGGATAGTTCATCCATCCAAGCTGGCCGCGAGTTTCGTTTTGATGGGGCATGCGTGAACAAAGGTCCATAATTTTCGGACCTCTAACAAGCGCATAAAAATTAATTGATTTTAACTCTGCCACGTCCGTCTACCCACTGACTGCGATGAGAACGAGACTTCTTGTTGACTTTGGCTTGGACTCAATTAGGCAGCATGACTTAACTGGATTAAAGGCGACTTCCAGAAAACGAACAACGGGGATCGTGCCTTTTCCCCGGTGGCTGGCACACACAACATACACTACAATTCGTACGCTCGAAAACGCGTTGATTCAACTGGAGAACTTCCAGTTCCGCAGATATCACCTGTTTGGAGAATAAATCGACACACCTGGTCACATAAAATTCGATAAGTGATGGTTTTCCCATTCAAAATCTATCCGATCAGGTTTATTGTCTGAAGAAACACGTGGGCTGTTTTCGATTAAGCGATGACAAACAGTAGATTAATTCCAAGCAATTGAATCATTCAACAGTGCATTTCTTCTGTTCAACACCTCCACGACGCACGATGGTTCAAAATGATCGATTATCGCGAAGCCAGCGAGCCCAGCCGGTTTATTCAAGCATTACAACCATGCATGACAACGCCGTTTTGCATTGGTAATTAATTTACTGCATCAACAATGCATTTGATCAACGAGAGCCGATGACATTTCTACTATTGATTTGACACTCCTTTCGTCATCACACCGTCGGCGGTGCGACAGAACAGTGTTGCCAAATGTCACTCAGTTTCGAAAAGACACGAGGGGTCGAAAAATGGCAACACTGGTTGACAGTGATCTTGGATTTATTGGTGATTATTGTCGTACGCGTTCGAGGCTCGAGTGCATACAGTTGAAGTGAGGCATTAATTGCTTTGACTTTTAAATTACTTCGGCTGTCTTGCTGTTAATTTGTCAATTAGCAGCCGCGGCGAGTGCGGCTGAATGTAGATTCGATTGTATGGAAGTGATTAAAAAGCATTTCTTGATTGACATGCCGCAATAAATTCATTTGGAAGCGGTGCCAGTAATTGTCTGGGGAGAGATTTGCAACGACCGATAAATTATGTAAAATCGGCGAGTAGTGAGGTAGTGTTAACTTGCGCTCTTCGTTTGATTCGTAATTACATGTGTAGAGTATAACCTGTTGTTTGGTGAGTAAAGACTAGGCATATCTATTTCAGGATTTCTTTTCTGTCGGATTAATCAAACAGATTATTTAAAATGCTGTGATCAGAACGGAAGAAACCTTTCTACTGTTTGCTGGAAGGCTCTGAAATTCATGGGAGTATATAATTTTCAACTTCCCTGGGCAAACATAGAAAGCTCTTATTTAATAACTGTGGAAGCGCTCGTTGAAAAGCCAGTTATAAGAAGAACAGAGGTGGTCACACAATCTTAATATAAAAATTCCCGCATTTTTTCCCGAATTTTCCCGCATTTTTGCCTTATTTTTCCAACTGTTAAGATGAGTTAATATTAATTACTCTGTAGCTAAATCTCTGAGCTCCCAAACTTTTTCCAGTTTGATTTACCACCAGACACTTTCCATTTATTTAAAATACGCCTTTTTGTGCGACAGGATGAGCCAATTTTCAACAAATGTTGTCAAATTTGGTTGCTCCTTCTTGGTTCTAGCCAAAATTAGATCCAAACCATTTTCTTTTCTCTGGAATCCTGCAAACAACATCAGACGGCATTGAAGCACAGCTGCCCTAATTATTCTTTCACCATGTGTTAACACCCTTACAAGCGCAATTCGCCAAACTTCAAACACATTTCGCCACCAAATGAAAGATAAGTTCATTTCTGGCCTCACCTGTTACAGATCTTCTAAGGGCATCTTCAACGTTGGTTCAAATCGTGGTTTTGGATTTATTTGTTTAGAACAAACGCAAAAACAACGCTGCATCGCTGGTGCTTGTAAATGTTGTTTTATACTGGATCTATTTTGCATCATTTCAGAACTTATATAAGCTTCTAAGTTTCTTACTGAGACGCACTTGCACCAAAATTTAATTTGTTGAACTTCAGAATATCTATGAAGTTTGGATAGAAATATCTATAATGAACATGCCAGAAGTTGATTAAACTTCTCGGCAGTTAAATAAAATAATTGAAAGTATTCCAGTATAATCATGAAGTTTTGCTCGCTGTCTTTTAGAGAAGAGAAATGATGGAACTTTAGAGAAGTTCATTGAATTGCCGAAAAATTATTAAAGTTTCTGGAAACTTGGATGAACTTTCAAAAAGTTTGTGATCATCCATGGAATAGGAACAACTTTCTGGAAATGACGGGAACATAGAAAATCAGATTTCGCTTCCCAGAAGTTGTTTAACTTCCAGCAGGTACATATTCTGTGATAAAAAGCAGAATATCACACATATTTAAATAACTTACGAGAATTGAAACAAAAATCTTGGATGCCGTGAAATTTCTGTGTAATAGTTAGCGTAACCGAGATGTTGTTAAACCGTACAAGAACTTTTTATGATCTCCAAGATTGTGAATAGGTGGAAATTTTATGAAATTGATTAGAAAGTAGTTGGTTTCTTTATTCTCGTTTTGGTTGGGTTCGAAAAATTATCGAATAGTAAGAAGTTTATGTTCTTCTTAAAACTTAAATACCCTGAACTTTTAGGATGTTTTCGGAACGATTGGAAAGTTTCTCGAACACCTGGAAAAATTCCTGAAGTTCTAGGAAGCTCCTCAAACTCATGGAAAAATCGATTGATAAACAGTTTCCTGTTTATCTGGGACGTTTTCTGAAATTCTGCTGAGCATCCGGAATTAGTTTCGAGCTTCTGGAAAGTTCCCTGAACTTCTGGGAAATTTTCTAAATTTCTGGGACGTTCTCTGAACGTTTAAGATGTTTGCTGACCTTTTTTAAAGTTTCCTGATCTTTGTGAGCATTTCCCTAAAGTTCTGAGAAGTTTTTGAATTCTTGAGAAACTCTGAACTTCAGGGTTCGCTGAACTTCTGTTTTGTATATATCTAGCAAGTTTCATGAAATTTTAAGAAGTTCAGTAAACCTCTAGGAAGATCCGTAAACTTTTTAAAAGCTTCATGAATTTCTTGAGTAGTTCTATGAACTTCTGAAAAAATACCTAAAATAATCTGATAAGTTTTCTAAACTTCAGGAAGCCGCCTGAATTTCTGGATAGTTACCTGAACTTCTGTGAAGAACCCTTTACTTTTTGGAAACTTCCCTGAACTCGTGGTAAGTTCCTTGAATTTGTGGACAATTCCCTGAATTTCTAGGAAACAATCTGAATTTCAGGAAAGTTGTCTGAACTTCTAGGAAGAACCCTGGAAAGTTCCCTGATTTTATGGTATGTTCTTTTGACATCAGGGAGAATAGCTAAACCTCGGGAAAGTCTAAGTCAAATCTAAAAAGTATACCGAGCATCTGATAAGTTCCCTGAGTTTCTAAGTGCACTGAATTTACAAGATTTTTTCGATGTTTTGGGAGATAATTTTTGTCCATCAGTTTCTTAACCTTTCTCGAATATGGCTAAAATATTTACCTGCACTTGTAGTAATTCGAGAAAAGCACCAAAAAATGAAAAAAGTGCCACTAAATTATTAAGGCGCTCGTGCCAACAAATAATGTCTGATCAGCATTAAAAAGCCTAGGAATGAGCAATAAAAGATGAGAAAAAGATCTTCGGACAATCTAACTGTGACCGGTAAATCTGTCAAATAAAGCAACAGGCCATTAGCATGCGTGCAATTAGTCATGGCAGTATTTTCACTTGGGTTATGTAATTTGAGCACCAAACTATTCGCATATGTCTTTTAATTTTGTTAGATTTTCCCATAAAAACAGTAAAATGAGCAATGGATATTTATTTATCCATTGCTCATTTTTACTGTTTTTATGGGAAAATCCAACAAGATTAAAAGACATATGCGAATGGTTTGGTGCTCAAATTACATAATTTGGCGGAAATACTGCCATATTTAGGTGGCGAGAATACTATATACTTAATTGCACGCATGTTGTAGCTGTTGCTTTTGACTGATGAATTTACCGGTCACAATTAGATTATCCGAAGATCTCTTTCTCATCTTTTATTGACTCATTCCTCATTTTTAATGTCGATCGCGCATTGTTTGTTGGCACAGGCCGCACTAATTTATTGGCACTTTTTTCTATTTTTATTGCTCAGATCTCTCTTTAATTGGATGATTAATTATGCTGCCTTTCCGATATTGTGGGCGTAAATACTGCGGGCCGTAAGTCTCAGTGTCACGGGTCACTAAGTTTTCATCGAAAGAACTGGCTGAGGACATGCGCCAACATACCGTTGAGGCTGCAGTGCACCTATGTAACGCTAGGCACAACATATCCAGCGGCATCGCAACGGCGCGGGAATAAGTCATCAGTTGACTGCAGTTGTCGCATAATGTCTGTGATCATATTCCTTGGCATGTTGGAACGTCACAGAAATTGCTTCTTGTCATGGCTTGGCGTGGCTCTATCTATCACTATCAGCACCATCTAATATCGCTTAAATGAGATGCATGCATTCACACACTCACCACCACTTAAACCGATCCATGGTAAAGAAGTTTGCGAAAAAATCCTCGGTCTCAGTAGGACAACAAAACTTCTGATCTCTGGATATTGTAAGATTGAAAAGATGATAGGTGTTGGTGGGTTTAACAACAAGAAAATACTACACCGGTGCGGGGGAACGCAAAGTTGGTCTGTTTTAGCTGGTTCTTTTTAAATTTGCTGATACAAATCAACTATAAAGATGTTAAAATAGACCACCGCTGAAGATGCTCTAAGCGGTACGTTTTGAACAGGCGGAACAATGAGATCGGTGGACCGAGTAAATGACAAAAACGCTACTCAAATAATTTGAAAAAGGTGTGAGTATGGTTCCTTCCATATGACAAAAATTCCCGATGACTTTTGAAATTCCCGCCTTTTTCCCGCATATTTCCCGATGATTTTGGATTCCCGCATTTTTCCCGCGTTTCCCGATTGTCCCGAGTCTGTGGCCACCCTAGAAGAAGATACATGATCTTGACCAGAAGGATCATCGACCGCTCATAGTTTGCCACCGAAAGTATCGCTCGCCTAAATAGTGTCGAATTTTTCTACCGGGAAAAAACTCTGCGTGTCAACAAAACCTTCCTTATGAGAAAAGTTCGTAGCAACAACCATCGCTGTTGATTTATCAGCTATTCGCAGATCAACTTGCCTAATTTTGAAGACCCATTTAAAGGTCGAATTGAAAAGCAAACATGGTATCTTCAACAAACTATTTCTTATGAATGTTGGTCATCTTGTGATGACGATTTCGTAGTTCATAACTTCACCACTATGGTATGGTATGGGCTTCAATAAAAATAAAGTTAAAGGACCGAGAATGTTTTCACATTGTTCTTCACCTACTAGAAGTCAAGTTCTTAAATAAGCAATCGCTAGGATTTTGGACCCGCAATACCAAATGTACCAACGTACCAAAACCCACCAATCCTCCCAGTAGTTCGTTGCGCCCAATCCAAAGATATTGGGCACTGATGCAGCGGGCACTTTTTAAAAAGAAGCCGAAGGCCAAACATATTCAACGAATCTGGATCACATATTCAACGAAAAAGACCACAAAGGAGCCTGTATAAACCCTTATGACTGGATTGAAGCGCACAGTTCAGGATTTTTATACTATGCAGAATAATTGTGTTTTGATAGCGTGAAACCATACTTATGAAATAAACAGATATAAAATTTATATTGCGTGTTTTACTATGGATTTTGGGTGTCAGATTATTGCGGATACAGACCTTAGATCCCGGTACGTTGGCTTTTAAGGCCGGTCTCAGTATTACAATTGTAGTATTCATTTAATTCTAATTTGAAACACCAACAGACTTAATTTGTATTCGAATTCACGTCATATTGAAATCGAATCAGATGACACATAATTTCCAGCACGCTGTAATGTGATCAGTCCTGAATTCGACACATCAACAATTCTTCCGACTAGAACTTCAAGCTGAAAGGTGTTTCGTGAGAGACAAGTGCGAAACTGCAGTGAATATTGACAAGCAGTGAAGGGCAGTCTATTCGATCAGACACGAGATCAGCGACGATAAATGCCAACGTGGCTCCACGGCGATTCTGAAGTCCAAGTGGATTGTAACGCAGCCGCTCTTGTAAATTGGAAGGCTTAAGAGGTCCCTCTAAAGCACTTTACGAAGAGTTTATCGGATGAAACGGTTTTGTTTCTTCTCGTGACTTATCATTACGCATCAACCAACTCTGAATTTTATATTGTGTATAATAAATTTTCCAACAGCGCTCAGACGCTCCCACTATAATATAGAAGCATGACGCAGGAGAAATACCGAGCTTTATTCAAAACCACAATCACAGATCGAAAATGGAAAAGGCAAAAATTTATAAAACAGGCATACACAACCAAAACGGTATTTCAGGTTGTTTCTAGATAAATATGACAATGCAAACTTGTAACGAAAGTAGATTCAAATTGCCGCCCATCTTCCCATCCGTTAAATTGTTATTCCTTTTAACCTCGAGACAGCCGTGTATATCCGGGGGATAGCCGGTTCTATCCCCCTAACTTTAATTTTTTGATAAACGATGTATATACATATGAAAACTTGGCTCTGTAAAGTTGATTTGATTGAGCCTGAACTAACAAATGATTTATAAAAAAAAACGCATGCATATAGTGCAACTATAGTAACATTGTGAAATTATAAATGTTGAAATTATTCACAGTATCACACCCAACGTCAATGCCTTTACATAAACGTACTGCAACATGATTGTTGAAACCGAAACCACCATCACCATCCTCCGAATACGGTCGAAAACTTCCCGCCGCTCAGAGTACAGCGTGCCGAATATGCCGCGTCTCCAGTTGAACCATCGCCAAGAAATCCGCCAGCTAGCATTGTAAGTTCAACAATGACTCGCAACAGCCGCCTCAGCGCCGTCAGTGCAAAAACGTGCCTTCCCAAACCTGGGGAATCCCAGACTCAAGCTCTATTTTAGTCCAAGCATCTGATAATGACTCGCTTTTCTCCCCGGACCAGATGATGGAGTTCGTTCAAGCAATGTACAGAGGTCTAAGTCGCTGCCGTTCCAAGGAACAACAAATCGAAGCCAACTACCTCTATGCTTATCAGATACGCGTATGTCGTCTACAATATGCAGGCTTCTTCAGTGTCGTGTACTAATAACTCGACTAGATACTAGATACTAGAACTCGAACTTCATGAATCAACATGGACCCATTAGAAACCATAAACATACTCATTTGGAACACTTGTTCTGTTAGAACGCACCAGACCTGTGGTAACACACGGAGGAACCTCAATGGTACCAGCGTCCAGTAAAGCTTCGAGAAAGGACACTACACCATCTTGAGCCCGGATTCTCCCATACGTTTGAGCCGTTCTGGTGCTTACTCTACCATCGATTTCTACCTGTCCAACATCTCCGATCCAGTCGTCCATCAGGAACTCAGCTCGGACCACTATCCGGCCGAAATAGGTTCTTCCGTAAATCGATTTCAAGCTTTCCGGTGCAATTTTAGCAGTACGTCGACTCATCCGTTGACTAGGGCTTGTTTATAAATCACGTAGACTCATTTTTGAAAATCTCCCCCCTCGTAGACTTTTCTCCATACATTTTTTTGAAAGTATTCAATCGCAGGTGTCGATGAAGTATTCAACCTTGAGTTGAAAAGCTTAAGCATTGCTTTTTTGTCCACCTGGCCGCGGTCTTCAACAAATGCTTGGAGCTTGTCTACTTATCTACTTGTCTACCCAATCCATAAGCCTGGCAAATACCTTACCAGTGCAAAAAGCTATTACCCCATCACCTTATTATCCACCATCTCGAAGCTATTCGAAAAGCTGATCCTCAGCCGTTTGCTGGAATTCTCAAACCAAAATAAAATATTCCTCTCAGAGCAGTTCGGGTTTAGGAGTGCTTATTCCACAGTCAAGGGTTACTAACACCTAAGGCGGAACAAGTCCGTTTCAAAAACATCTGCCATGGCCTTGTTGGACGTCGAGAAGGCGTTGGACAATGTCTGGTACGATGCATCGAATCAACTTCCCGATCTTCCTCGTGAAAATCATCATAAACTACTTAGCGGAAAGACGATTCCAGGTCTTCCTGAGTGGTTCCCATTCGGGTCAATGTTGACGCTGAGGTCCCCCAGGGGAGGTCCCCAGGGGAGATATGACCAATACCTGAGAGCACGTAATTGTTAGATGAAAATATACTCGTTGCAGTTCAAAATCGGACACGACCACTCGCACCAATCGATGCCGCTTGCATTCTATTGTGTCGCATCTGGTGCGTTGTATGGCACATCAGATGCACCATACAGCGGACTAGATGCCACACTATGTGACTCTATAGAATTAGAGCAGG
Organism: Aedes japonicus; assembly: GCA_034211315.2. NCBI lineage: Eukaryota > Metazoa > Arthropoda > Insecta > Diptera > Culicidae > Aedes > Aedes japonicus. The sequence goes on from JASCZW010012246.1 coordinate 28,877, forward strand.
ATCCATTGGCGTTTTGGTAAGTGTGCGGATTTGAGCTGCAACGAGTATATTCATAAATTTATATAAAGTTTCTATTTATTATAACTGCGAAAATTTCAAGGAACATATACTTAGCATTTTGGAAACCATATCGATACTCAAAATGGACGGTTACGATTGCGTAATAGTTCATTTCATGACAGAATATATGAAATATCTGGTAAAGTGTAAGAAGAGATCAGTCTCACCATCGGTGGATAAATTCGGGTTTTGATTCAATAAACGCACACAGTGAGAAGATCTGCTTCACATCTCAAACAGAAAACTGA
>JASCZW010012247.1:0-29151 GCA_034211315.2 Aedes japonicus
GTGGCTTCAATAAACGTTCTCAGCGAACACGACGATAGATGTCAGTAATAGGATTTGAATAGAAATATTAAGACATTTTTTATTCTCGTTCATGTCGGTTTGTCGGTGGTATACGTATAAGTGTTGGAATAAGCCTCCAATTATATCGATAGGTGAACCAAGTGAACTCTTCCTCATCGAAAAGACCGTGGACGATAGAGTAGGCGTGTTTTAAATGATGAAAAAGTCACGGAAGAAGCCATTGTTTACGTTTTTCAGTTAGACCCTTATGAAAATCTTTGTTGAGGTATTTGTATGTCTTATTTTTCCACTAATAATCTGAGGTCTATTTTGAAGTAAACAATCCCAGTAGAATATTGCTTTGAAGGCGGACTTCAAGTCTGCTTCAACCAACTGCCAACATTTGAAATGAACCGCGAGCTATTTTGACATTTCAAGTCAATCTGTGGTAACACTGGCAGCAGTGCAATTAGGGATTTGTCCTTTAATCGCCTTTCCCTTTCTGGCACATGCAGAGGAATGATGATTTGTTTTCCTCCAAATGATTTTCAATCTTGCACTCCTTTGATCTAAAATGGCGCTGTAGTGTGCGTGCGTTCAAGGTCACTAAGCTTAATTGCAGTACGATTGTAGCAGGGGCTGGATAGTCAAGAAGAAGATGCATACAGTTTTTGGCTCAGGAAGTACCAGCATATCGGTCTCAAGCTAAACGATTCACCCTAGTAACGTAACTCACACAAACACACCACTACATATTCTGTCAAAATAACATAGCCAGTAAAAACAAATACTAGTCCCGAAAGGTACCGAAAAGCGCAAGAGGATATTGCAAGGTGCAGACTACAAGGTGTACTTCGGACCTAGGGGTTCTACAACAGTGAACCAATTTCGAATAGCTAGTTTTAGGTAGAATGTTGATTGTAGTAGGACGGGAAATACTATTGAAGTAGGCTAGCTTACTTTGCTTCTTTAAACCTACTTCATTCGTACCAGGCCCAGTATCTAATAATACACGCAGAAAAATAGATATTTATTTCAAAAACAAATGACTTTGAATTCAAAGAAAAATATTTTTGACTCAGGGCCTAATTTCAATTTTCTTTGAATCAAATATTAACGATATTAGTTTCAAAGCAAATATTTTTTTGTTTTTACTATCAAGCTTCCATACGACTGGATGTAGATTCAAATATAATTTTATTTGAATCTAGCACATCGTTATTTGAAACAAATATATTTTTTTTACTTCAATTACGTACTTCTTTTTAAATTAAAATAAAAACGCTTTGACTCAAAATAAAACTGGATTTGTTTTAAAAATAATTCTGGTTGATTTTATTGATAAAATTTCATGTTTGATTTTAATTTTTTTATTTTATGTGTTTAAATAAAAAATCATGGATGCATTTTGTCCTTTTCGCCAAAAATGGGTGCTGCAGCAGCTCTTTACCTTCTTCCGTTCGATGAATTTCAATGTTTGACGGTGTACCGGTTCGCTGAAAAAGCCCAAAAATTAGAATTTTGGCCATAAGTAATATAAATTTACATACCTTGAAATGTACCTATAACTGCACGACAAAGGACACACAGCTCTATAAAAATCTCCTCCGACGAGTCCATTTTGTAGTTTTCGTGTTACAAAATAGTGCGAAGGTGACACACGCATGCACAAAGCATCATTTTGAAAGCAGCAGTTTGAAAAGATTTTGTTTTCAAATCAAATGAAAATATTGTTGATTCAAATATATATATTTTTAAATCAACGCTGAGTTGTATTAAAAACAAATGAATATTTGTTTGATTCAACCAAAATCATATATTTGAATCAAAGCCCTCGTATATTTGATTCTAATATGCTGTATTCCTCTGCGTGTAGATTTATATGGTTTTTTTCACTAGGGCGAATCTAACATTGAGAGACTCTCTTTATTATTTCGGTGCGCTGAAACCGGAATATATCGCGCCAATCGATTTTACGCCGTTCTATGAATTCAAACAGGCGCATCTTAGTGCGCTGTATAGCGCATCAGATGCGCCATACAGCGCACTAGATGCGCCATTGTTTGGACTTATGGAACGGGAGTAAAATCGATTGGCGCGACTGCCATATTCCGGTTTTCAACTGCACCAGGAATACTTACCTTTCATTCATATTTCAATCACCTATGCTAGCCAGCACTTATTAAAGTCACTTGATTCATAGTCTGGCGGATACAACGACGGGAGTCAATTTGAACTGTCAGTTGGCGGAGCCTATAGATCATTGCACCGAATGTATTAACCTCACTTTTTGACAGTTCAGGGAGCTTATTTACGAGGTGTTAGAATTTGAACCACTCAATCGAAAATTTGCATTGGCTTTTTCAGGATTCTGTACGATTAGATTCAGGAAATGATGTAAAAATAAGCACTTGTGTCTGTTTTCCTGCAATTTTACTTCAATCGTCATAAAATTAGAGCATAAAATCTCAAACCGATCTTACCGAAAACATTCTAAGTCCACGTAAACAAGCTCCCTGATCTGTCAAAAGTGCATTGATGACGCCATCGTGCATGATCTATCGAGCATATCTCGAATAATTCATGTTAAGCGCCTAAAAGCCATTTGTAAACAACGTTGATTTCCTCACAAATTACGAGAATCCCACTATATCCTGCTACTCCATTTGGTAGAACCAATCATTCTTTCTACCAAATGCTGCTTTCATTTCACGGAGAGTGATTTACGATTCTGGAGAAATCAATATTTAAAGTCATTGTTTACAAATGGCTTTAAGGCCCTTAACATGAACTACTCGAGATATGCTCGATTGGCTCCGCCAACTGACAGTTCAAATTGGCTCCCGTCGTTGTATCCGCCAGACTATGAATCTAGTGACTATAGCACTTATGTGTTTCGATCTGTACTAAAGAATCTCTCGAATGTTTTATAATGCCGCTGCAATAAATGAAAGAGAACGAGACCTGAGAGAATCTCTCAATATTAGAATCGCCCAAATGAAAAAAAAAAACCCGAGATTTATCAATGGTATTTCAAGCCAAAAATTTCATTTTACTGAACAGGATCGTATTACTATCGGTCGGTGTTATTTCTACCTCTTTCTCACACGGAAATGTTAGTCAATATTAATAAAAAGCGGATCTACTCAACAATTTAGTCGACCCAACTTTTACGAAAGTTGTGCTACATTTCCATGAGAAGAAAAGGGAACACTGATACAAATGAAAATCAACATTATTGGCTGCAAGACAGCCGAGAAATTAGGGTGGATGTATGGTACAACACACCGTACTGTAAAAATTCGACTCTGCAACTAATGGGGGGGGGGGGACTACCTACCCAACACTAATGAGCCCCTCTTCTACACTGCCTCAGAGTCAGCGTACGCGCTTGAATACCGCGCTCAAGGGACACCCAAACAACCTTTGCCCGACCCCAAATCTAATGCCACTTTCTTCCAGGACTATTTCGACCGCAGTTGTTTACATGTGCCGCACTTTCCAACTTTCTTTAGTTCTATCTCCTACCTCTCGTTTCCTTCTCCTTGATCGGCTATTGTCGGTGGCCCCTTTCTTCTCCGCGACGCTTTCACGCACTTCGCACCGTAAACGAAACATTTCGTACCGTAGGCGCCGTAAGCTCTTTAAACTATCGTATGCTATCCGTGCAGTATCGTAACGGGGAATCCGTTCAGTAGGTAGAGATTGGCGGAGCTGAGCTACAAGCCACCCGGCGGGTCATAGGTTGCGGATCATGAACGGCCTTCAGATATGGAGGTTAGATGCGAAAAAGAACGTCGGAAATTTTAGTATGTCATCTGATGGACCCTAAAGATCATTTTCCACATGGGAAAATATAAGTCCTAATGTGGGGGCTTAACAATTGCTGGACTCTATTGAGTTTTTTTCCAAAATCCCACAAATATTCAACAGCAGTCCTGTTAAAGCGAGTCATCCCGCTATAAGGGTGAAAGTTCCGGCTCAAAACGGCGTCTGTTCTCCATGTTAGGGGCGGCCGATCATCATTTTCGTGCCAGCGTGAGACTCTAAACAGAGCTGTGCACGATGCTCCTCCGGCGAGACAGGGGGTTGGTGCAGGCCCTACAAGCCAACCGTAAACAATACTAGTAATGGAAGCACACGATGTAAACTTCACCCCCGTACAAAGTTTGCCATATACAAAACGCTGATAAGACCGGTAGTGCTCTACGAGCATGAGAAAACGGTGTATGGAGGAGATGGATGAACCACGAACTGGCGCAGCTCTATGGCGAACCAGGTGGCGAACACAGCATCCAGAATGTCGATAAAATGGACGGGACAAATTGTAAGAATGTCGGACAACAACCCCACAAAAATGGTGTTTGCCTCGAATCCGACCAATACAAGACATAGAGGAGCGCAGCGAGCTAGGTGGTTAAATCAAGTGGAGCAAGACCTAGGAAGTGTGGTACTGGAGACCAGCAGCCCTCAACCGAATTTTATGAAGAAATATCGTGACGCGGGTGCGGTCCGAATAGGACGTTGGACCAATGGTCCCTTTACATCACTTCCGCCATGGTGTTTCCGCCAAATCATCTGGCGGTGAGTAGGGCAATTATTGTGGCGGCTGCGTTCTGACCAGTGGGTGGTGGGTATTTACAGTCGCTATTTAGGTTTACCTTGAGTCCTTTTACTCACATTTGCTACGGAATCTCAAGAATCTCGGACAGACAGACTAACACCACTTACACTCTCTGAGAGGCCTTAAACCAGGAATGGCATCACACAATCTAAGCGGAGTTGGCCTTTTCCATAAAAACTGTCATATGCATCAGACGGTAGAACATTTTACCTGCAACTGTCCGCTATATGAGGGCCCACGCAAGCGCTACGATATTGCTTGCAGCATCAGAGATGCATTGCGTGACGAACCTTCCTCCATAGCAGCCGTGATTTGCTTTCTATAAAACGCTCAACTGTAGGACAGAATATAACCTTCCTAGACCCGGACACCCAAATTTCTCTGGCATGAGATGATTTAGATATTCCCACCCAACCAACACCCAACTAACGACCAGGGATAGAGAGTGTATCAGTGCTGGGCTCCTCTTTGAAGCCTGCCATCGCAACGGAATCATAAAAGCCCTCGCTACCGGATTATATCTCGTAAAACGAGCAACCTGATACTAGATAACTTCAGTGTAAAAGACATTGCTTCTGACCGCTACAATTAGTTTATTAGAGCAGCGAAACTTGATCGTTCTGTTGTTTGAGTGTGCAATTGTGCTTTTGTAAAGAAAGGGATTCCAAGTTCCGTTCGCACCCCAGGTGGATTTATCGTCTTAACGTGTTTAATGAAGGTTGATTGTTTTTCTTTATTTTAGTTCTAAAATCGAATATCACACTGGAATTATTCAACAAAATTGTTTATTGAATAGCAAGTTTTGCAACAGATTTTCTTATATTCAAATGACATACCATAATGTAAGGTAAGAGTAGTTTTAATAAGTTTAATAATTAGTATATGTTACTTCATATAATCTATTGTATATCAATAGGATGTTCTCTCCGATCACTCCCGTATGTTCGCGAAAAGATTCGATAGAACAGAAAATAAAAGTTTTTAAAATAAAACCGGATGAGTGGCTCGCAATTAGTTGCAGTTTCATTCAGGTTAAAATAAATCTACCAGTTTCGAAGACACCAGAATTCCATTCTCTTCACCGTCCAACTCATCGCAGGGCACCAGTCGGTTCTGTTCTGTTCAGGTGTGATCATCAGTCATTTCTAAAAACTGCGAGCAAACTTCTCGACTGCACTCGCCCTTGCTGTTGTAGACAAACTTGTAGTAGTGCCCATCAGCGCATATCACTAGAAAAGAGTTTAATATCAGACAAAATCCACTCAATAACATGTTACCTAAAGTTCGAAGTACATACCTATTACTGAATTATTTTCAGTACCGAAAGCGCATATACAAGGTGGCCCTTGAGGAATCGAAAATTTGCAAAACGACCATTGACTGGTGAAGTATTTGGTGAGCAAACTAGTTGATTCCTTGCTCTTTGGTTCATCCAAGTTGAACACATGGATTGTTCCGTGATCGGATGAAACGACAACCGCCGTAGATTGATGATTGAAATTAATGCAGTAGATTTTAGCCTAGCCAGAGAACAGAATGAGGATGATTGTTTGTGATTATGCAAATCAGAGTAAACTTACCTGATTCGAACCTCGTCTCAGTTCTGCCACCTTACTTCCATTGGCTGTGTCAAAGATTCTAATCAATGTGCCTCGGTCGCTTGCCGTGGCTAGCCTCGTCCCCTGCAAATTGAGTGCAATACAGCTGATTGCAGTTTCATGGGCAATAATCTCCTGTGGGAGCCTTTTCCGTATTAGCTAGATCTACGATTTGCACGTGACCAGTCCGTCGGCCAGGAAATGCGAGCAACGATTTGTTACTATTTGGACAAAGCACGCAAAGCCCTTGAGGATTTTGACTGGTTTCAAACACGTGCAACTGCGTCGGAGTCTGTGTAAAGGTGTACACTTTGATGATCCCTTCCAGAACGACCACAATGCGATCCCTCCGCAAACGGACACTCTTGACCGGGGCATTAAAATCTAGTGAAATGGCAGGAGCCTTTTTGAGATCATCCCAAACCAGTACCTTGTTCGGTGGATACAAAGGACGAATGCCGCCACCAACCAGTGCCAGATAGTTGCACCGGAAGAGCATCTCTACGTGGGCAACGCCTCCATCGGAGAAGTATTGACGTTCTTTTTCTTTCAACGGGTCGGTGTTGTATACTCGGAAGCCATTGTCGGTGGCACACGCGAAGCAGCCTGCGAAAATAAATAAATATTTCATCAATAAACCTCGTCGCCGTGGTTAACCTTTCAAACGGTGCATTTTCTAGTGGTCTATACCGTGATAAAAAAGTGCCGTGCAAAATGTTTTACTGTTTTTTTCTATGAAGTAAACCCAACGATTCAAAAAATATGCTGCAACCGACAACATCGATGGTAATTTGTGGTTGTTTGCTTCTGCTTCCCATTACTCTCATTACTTCGTGGCGTATATGTTCCTGTAAGCAGGCTTCACACTGCATACCGTGTCCCGGAGGTCCCCTTTGGGTTAGAATGAAAATGTCATCATATAGTTGAAGACTGTTACATAACAACGTCAAAACGCTACGACCCGGACACGGCACTGTGTAATGAGAATCCTGATGCTTTATTTACTCCATTAATCTATTCCCTTCAAGACTTGATGCGGACGAATGCAACAGTGCCGATAGCTATGAATAGAGTTCTGTTCTTTCATTCTTCGTGGCATTACAAGTCTACGGCTTTTCACGATACGTTTATTTCCTGCTCCGAATTAAGTGTTATCGACTAAACTAAGGAAGGATGGAGTCATGTGCGTTGTCTGAATTTCCTCACACGAATGGCTGTTCAATGAAAGATTTAATTCGAAGATGGAACATAGTTTGTTATTGTTTGCTTTTTTGAGTGCAATTTTAATTTCTATTTTTAACGTATTGCTTCCCGTCAATAATTTGTCATGTGTTTTTCAGTGACAGTGGTCATAAAACTTTCCTACTACCACCTTCCCAGGCACAATTTTTCGTGCACAGCGACATCTCACGGCATTTTGTAGAGGCCATACATTGCGTGCAATATTGCTGTTGTAGATGCAATATTGCACGCAATGCATGGCCTGTCACCGTCATAGCTATCACCATCAACCTCTGTCGACAGCCTACTGCTATTAACTCACACAGTGTACATCTTAGTCTACTGTAAGCATCTTCACCACCATTCTGGAGCATGGGGAAAAATGGTGCTAATGCAGTCGGCTTACTACCGGCATCGATTCTGTTGTCTGTCGTGGTTACTGTGGTTACGTGTTTCACATGAACTATTCTGGTGTGACACGCGCCCTTATAAACAACCTCACGACGCATTGGAACACCCTGTATTGGATGTGTGAAAATTATGCCGACTTGTTTGAAAACTCCCATCTCCGAGCCATAACGAATCATTCGAATAACAAATCACCCTTGACTTCACTCTGTAATGCAATTGAAAATCTCCAAATGGAAATAGAGAAGATTTCTTCCCAAACCTGCATTGACATTGCAATCTCCAGCAATCAAGCCAATACGGCTCCGTGGACTGCTCAGCGTGAATCGATCGACCTCCTCTGTGCCAATCCAGTATCGAAGCAGATTAGTCAAAATGTTGTTAGTCTGTCAGGTGCGTCTGGTCAAGACGCAAAAGACCAGACATGGCAACAATGTCTCTGGAACTGCTGACTGAGTGGCCAGAGGGTATAATGCTGTCCTCGCAGTTCGAGGACTACAGTTCGCCAGGAAATTTCGGAGGACGTCTCTGTTGCGAATCCAAGTGTATCGCCAATTGCACTCGCCGTAGCAACGAATTAATTCGGAATCATGCGGAAGTCACTCGCCAGCTGTTACCATATACATCCAGGACGCATAGCCTACAGCACTTTGGGTATCCCTGAGCCACCCAACCAAGTCGCGCTTACTATAAGCTCCTGCCTACGTAGTCGTCCTGGCCCATCGGTTGTGGCTGGTGATGGGATCTCCCGCCAATCTATCTCAGGCAAGTATGCAGTCCAAGTATAGTCCATCTGCCTGATTTCTTCATACGTTACAGCTGCACTGCGACACGTAGCAGCAACTCTTCAACTTTGCGTCACACGATGTAAGTACCTACATCAGCTCTTTGGATGAAGACATGGGTCTTCCAACTTGCTAAACCAGGCAAATACGACGAATCATTCAACTCTTCGCTTCCTGCATTCTTTTTCTGCTTCCAGCATAGATGCTCGCTCACTCATCACAAACTCATCAGATGGTAAAACTTTCCAACCTACTCTAAAGGCAATTCCGTTTAGCAAGATGGGATCCCACTGAGCTTTCAGTACAGTCATGCATCACCGCAATTTTCCGCCAATTTACCTCAGCAATTTTCGTTTGACCGCTGATCACTAGAACGCAAGGAAGTTGATACCATGGATGCCCTCGAGGGACTGTCCCGGCCTTGTGTGCGGATGTGGTTACAGGGTCTTCCAACCCACCATTAATGGCAAGTGCGCTTTCTCTCGAACAATTCAACTGCTGATGTAATTATCGCTTCCAGACAAATTCAAGTGAGGTCGATGTCATTTGGATTTTTTACCAGAATGAACGTGGTTTAAGATAAAAATTGATGAACTGTTTAATGTTTCTCGCCACCTACGACTGCAATTATGATGTCATCATCTTCACCGCGACGGGTCTAGCTGACTTCATCGACTCTCTCCAGGTTTTGGTAGAATAGCGATAAGACTTTGTTGGGGGTGTTCGCGTTGCTGTTGCTCAAAAGCAGCCTAGCTCGATGATTGAATTGACGATTGGACTAAATTTGGAGCTAGTATGCGTTTCGTGTACTATCACAGTAACAACTGTCTACAATCCACCAGACCGTAGCCAGGATGTATCAACCATTGCCATATTGCTCGCTCAAGAGCTTTGTAACGAAAGGATCTTCCAATGATTTGGTTCTGGTTCGTGGGATTGCAACTATCCCGCCACGACTATCTTGGACGGTGGATGATGGAGATGATGGGCTTTGCTATGGCAACTCTTCTCCACTGCCTACCGCAGTCCATGCTAACCTGGTCGATGGTTTCGACTTTCTAAATATGTCTCAAGCGTAATCAAAATCGGAACTATCTTGATAGAGTGCATGACTCTGGTGTACTTTTCTTCTGAAAATGTTATCAACGTATCAACAGCTGTTGTCCCTTTGCTGACCGTTGATCTGATGATTTATAGGAAGTTACTATTACTGTGCTATTGAGTAAACGGAAGGTGAATGGAGTGCAGATGGAAGACGCAACGTTGAAGTGAGGAATGTACTAAGAACTGAATCAGTAACTGGAAGAACCAATCGGGTGGAAAGCCTGCTGAAAATGATTCTCGAAAACAAAATACTGACCATCAAACCATAGATAACCAAATCAATAGATATCGCGCTATAACAAAATAGTGCACAACGGAGCATCGACACAACTGTTCACAGCCGATGCGCGAAGTAGACTCGCCTCTACAGTCTGTCGTCAATCGCAAACATAAACTTGAGAGTGTGCAAAAGGAACACCCTTAGTAACCATCAGGTTCCTTTAATACGAAAATCTGAAACGAGCGACTACAAGAGAAGGACGTGGAATCTGAGCATGGGTGTATCCTATTTTTCCCATGGAAGCTCACCCACTACACACTTATGTTACAGTATTAAATGCAATGCCTCTTTTGAGTCATATCTGAAAAATGTTAGGAAATCGACGTGATGTATGAGGCATGCTGAATTGGATTACTGAGTGTACAGTAGAGCCATCCCATTTCACTATTGGCCAAAGCTGCTCATAATTGTCATCTCAAGGTTAAATGTGTACAGAAGACGCTTTTCTAATAACGCTTCTAACCAGTACAGCAAGCAGTCTTCTAGATAGCGAAGCTCCTCCAGAAGTTAGCGCAATCAACGCATGATACGCATAGCAACCGGGAACCTAGACATAGGCAACCAACACCATCACACCAGCGCTTTTGCGTTTGCCCCGAAAAATTGAATCACCTTAGACAAGTAGTACAGCCAGCACAGGGACCGATTCGAATCAGACGTCTGCTGCTGAAGCAGTTGGAAACTCCGTCGCACAAACGGTACGTCAACAACAACCTGCCGGAGCGTTCTAAAGACGCCGATTTCGCCGACACTGTCGAAACCCTCTCAAAAAATTTCATTGACCAGACCTCCATTTTCAACAAGCGGTGTCGGTGCTTTCAGCTAAGGGGGAAAGTGAACCATGCCTGGACTTCGATTCTTACGCGGACCTGGAAAGGTTATTCTTACGCGGACATCCGAGTAAGGCTTCTTTCCCGGGTCGAAGGCAAAACAGCAGAGCCTCCCGGCCCTCTGCAGAACTTGCTCGATGACAATCAACGGCTCTCCAATATCAAGGCGGACACATCCACGATCGAGCGCCAGTCAAGCTCCAAATTATCGTCCAGGCTGTCCAAGAGTAGTAGAGAACCTTTTATTAGCAGCAGTCTTCAAAAACATAAGGTAAGCCGCCTCTTACTCCTTGTTGGCAATGCGGACAGATGCACTTTGTTCGAGATTGTCCATACTTGAACCACTAGTACAAGCAGTGCAACAGGATTTACCACAAGGAAGGCTTTTCTAACCCTCAACCAGTTTCAGCCAAGGAGGATGAGAAGCCAGAGAGGTTGGCTAACAAATCCAGTAAACCACGAGAAGCCAGAGCCAGAGGGGTGATCCACATCGCTGAACGTTCCAGCAAGTGTAAGTACGTGCCAACATTCATCACTGGCGTGGCTATCAAGCTGCAGTTGAACAAAACAAGTGACATTACTGTGATCTTGAAGCAAACCTGGAACCACCCTGGGCGACCGTCCGATCGAAAGACCCACGGTACAAACAATCAACGCCTAGGGCAAGTCGTTTCAGTCGTTTTAACGACATTCTGCGCTAGGAAGATGTTTTGTTATGACGACTGCCAACATCAACCTCTATGTATCCCCTCGACTCTATCTGCAATCTAATAACGGTAAAGTCTTTCGACCAGCAGATCCGTGAATTCCGAGCGAGATGTTTTCAACGATTTACTGAAGTATAGCAAGAAAACGAAGGTAAAGTTTTTCTTAAAACCAAATGCAAACCCTATCTTTTGTCCCAAACAATCAGCTCCTTCAACACCATGCCGCTGGTCGGGGGCAAACTCATACGGCTGCAAACGTTGGGCGTCATCGAAACTGTTGAATTCTCCAAATTGGCTGCTCCTATCGTGGCTATGCGTAAACAGAACGGCCCAATAGGCTTCCACGTCAAAATCGAGATGTGCCAACCTGGTTACTTGGGGCATATCGTGGACAAACAAATCCAGATCCAGAAAAAGTAAAGACCACCGCTGCACTCCCACCACCGACCAACGTCTCTGAACTTCGGCCGTACCTAGGCACGAATCGGTCATCCGTTGGCCAGCTGCTGAAGAAGGACATGAAATGGCGATTGATTCCGGAATGCAAGAAAGCTTTCGAGCAACGCTGTTGACGCATTATGACCCGAAGCTCCCAATCGTCGTGACAGCGAACGCATCAAACAATGCATCGAGGCAATCATCTTACACCGGTTCCCTGATGCCAAGATGAAGGTCGTGCAACACAACTATTTGCTGGGACGAAACTTCACGCTGCTAACCGATCACAAGCCCCTATCTTCGATTCTAGGAAGGGCATTCCACTACATACTACGAACCGACTCCAACGGTGAGTTCTTACGATGCTGAACTACTACTTCGAGATTCAACATGTGTCCATAAATGAATTCGAATGTGCAGACCTGTTGTCCTGGCTGTTCGACCGAACCAACAAACTACAGGAAGAATACTTCATCGCAGCACTCAGCCTTGAGGAAGATCTTAAAAGCAGAGAGGTTTCTGTTTCTTTCGCAGCACTACGGAAGGTTACATCGATGGACGACACACTACAAACCGTTGCTAAACACTTCCGATGAGGTTGGCCCAGCTCCTCCAAGAATCTCTCCGCTGCAGTTCAATCCGACTTCCAAAGACGTGAATCGCTCAGAATGGCGACAGAGTCGTCGTAACCGACGAGTTTCGACGAAGGATCCTGCAAAAGTTCCATCGATGGCACATCCGCGAATGGTCCGAATGATGGCGATTGCCTGAAGCTTGGTATACTGGCCCTGCATCGATAGCGAAATTGAGGATTTAGTCAAGCTGCGAAAGCCACGATCAAGCTGCTGAATCAAAGCTTCGAAATATTCGACATTCTATCTGTAATCATTTTCAGACAACGGTACCTAGTTCTCAAGCCATGAATTCTTGAGTTTCTGCACCAGTAAAGGTATCCGGCACATTCGCAACGCTTCGTGCTAAAGGGTGATACGGTCAAAATTTGGTCAAGGGAAAACGCGTGTAAATCGGTGAAATCGTTTATTTAAAAATCAAATTAAATTTCTTTTTCAAGTTCAATTAGTATAAAATTCAGGAAAAATATTCAGTTAGGCTTCGCGCTTTCCTAATCCGAATTGCCGGGCCTTACGCTTGACCCCTGCCATCAGATTTTGTACAGCCACCTTGTCCACCTTCTTCGCCGCAGAAAGCCAGTTTGCCTTGAACTGCTGCTCGTCCTAGCAGTTTTTTTGGTCTTCTTTAGGTTCCGCTTGACAATAGCCCAGTATTTCTCAATTGGGCGGAGCTCTGGCGTGTTGGGAGGATGTAGAAGGAGATGTTCGCTCATCACCATGAGGCACCAAGAGTGAACAACAATGTGTTTTGGCTAGAATTGAAAGATATGAAGAGAAAGTTTTGATAGTTCCGCTAGTGTGCGGCAGGCTTGAAACATAGCAGATGTTTAGGAAAATTGAGCGAAAAGGGCATGTGTACAGTGGTACTGAACGAACGACATTTTTTGGCTCAACATCCCATGCAGGTTAGGTTAAAGCACGGACTAAGTCCGCCACTTCAACAGGCAAAAATGTCCGGTTGGAAGACGCCTCATGTACCACTGTGGCTTGTATAGTTATTCTAGCGATCTATTGTGTGCACTCTGTTTACTGATGCGCACATGGCAGAGGAACTCTCTCCTTTTTTGGGTTTGTTTTGATTCGCACCAACTTCCTGGCTGTCGACAAACGTTCCCCAAACACTTTAATTACATTTGTAACGGTTGTTTTGGCAACTTTTAGCGATTTTGCCAACTTTGCGTGCGAGAAGCTCGGATTTTCGCGATGCGCGAGCAAAATTTTGATACGCTGCTTTTCTTGTTTGGACGGCATTTTGACAACTGAAGAGTGAATTCCAAAAATCAAAATAGGAGCAACATTCTACACACACACACCTTCAAAATGAGGGGTGTTCAGGTTTTTAAAATGCAAAATTGAAAGAAATACGTCAAGTTGATATTGACCAAATTTTGACCGTATCGCCCTTTATCCTTAATCAAATGGCTCAGCCGAACGGTGCGTGGCTTAGCCGAACGACACCCAGAAGAGAAGCCTCCGGAAAATCCACTTGGGGAAAAGACATCGATCTGATTGAAGTCAGTGTCTTAGATATGTCGACTTGTCAATCCCAGTCACATTTACTCAAATGTGAGTGACTCCACTTTTGACGATAGTGAGTCAAAAACGATTCAAAATTGAGTTAAATTGTCACGCCGTGTATCATAGGGTTACTCTATATGGCATAAGGTCGTTTGGCATAAACTTGTTAAACATAAAGTCATTTGGCATAAGATGTTGGATAATCAATGGTCATTTGGCATAAAGGTCGTTTGTCATAATGACCATTTCTGTATACAACAAAGAAAAAATTTAAAACACTACCGTCATTTGGCATAAATATCGGAAAAAGATAGCTGCTTCAGGTTCATTTCGCATAATTATAATTTGGCATAACTTAGACACTAAAAAGCCAGTTGGCATTGATTAGCGAACAGTTTGAGAAAGATTATTTGGAATGAGACTCTGTAAATTTACGTTTCTTCAGAAACCTTTGCCATAAGCACTACACGCAGAGAAAGCTCATGTAGTTAAATCAAAAATTATTTGTTTTAAACTCAACGATTCGATATTTTTGTTCAAACAAATAAATATTTTAGAATCTACAATATGTTTTTATAAACAAGAAAATATATTTGTTCGTTTTAAAAGATATCAAATCAACAAAACTAATTGTTGATGTTTTTGTCAGTGTATATGTTGTCAAGCGTCGCCAGTAAAGTGAGCTCCATTTTGTAACGTGAACGTAGCCCGGTGTCTCCACTAGCATTTTGTGGCTTAACATTTGTGTCACTGTCAAAGAATATGGCAAGTGGAGACACATATGTTAGATGTTAAGACAGATCTGTTCTAACATATTTCTTGACAGAAATGTTAGACTTTTAAGTAGACATTCTTTTAAATAAATATGACGAAGTCCAATGTAATGCTTGTTTTAGTTTTCGATTCCATAAAATTGTTTTTAGAGACTCCATAATTGCTCTAGATCCTAAGAAATCCGGATCGGGTACTGCAATTGTTAAAATTTAATAAAAATGTCTGAACAAATCTGTTAGAGCTAAGCCCAGCATCGAAAAAATGTCAGGTGGCTTGGCATATGTTAAGACAGATCTGACAAGACAGAAAATGCTAGTGGAGACACCGGGTAAGGGAAAATGAGTTGTCCGGAAGCTTTATTTGATCAGGTTCTAGTAGAAGAGGTGTCCGCTAAAACCTTCGAGACCGTGAAAATTTTAAACGGATTTGGACTGTCCGCAACAGTAATTGAGCGTTTTATCGGTAAGTTATTTGGTTAAGGTTTTGTTTTCCTAAAAATTACTCCAATTTGTTGTTTTCAGCTAACGAGTACTCTGCGAAAATTTTTCGCATAATTGAGCATCGTGAAATAGAAGATCTGCTACCGATTCCCTTTTTGTCACAACGAACAAAATTTATTCACGGATTGAATGCCTGGAGAAAAGCACAGGTATATTTTCAAATGTATTGTGTATAGTTTGACAAATGCTATAAAAGTTTCTGATTTATAATGTAGCTTGTTTCTTTTTCTTAGGGTCTTCCCACAGGGTTTCCACTTCCCGGGAAGAGTTTGAGATTAAATTGAAAACTCAATATGATGTTGTGAAGTTGCAGATAATGATATCTCAGGTTGCTGTCGTTTTGGTCGTTTTAACGGTTAAAAGATCAAAATTGATAGCAGAAATTTATTCCTGTGACATCAAATTTAAACCTGATTTTGCTATCAGTGAGAGCAAATTGAAAAGTTAATATGCTGTACATTTTTTCCTGCTGAGCAAAATAAGTATTCTAGTTGATAATGTGTCAAGGCAATGAGAACAAAGAGACCTTTTTAAAAGAAAAGATTACAGCAAGATGAAAACTAAATGTGATATCGAATTTGACAATTGTGAAGTGAAATCAAGTTTTGGTTTTAATTTGATGTTGATATCAAAATAAGGTTTCGAATTGCTATCTTTATGATATTAGACTTTACTCGGGCTACTGAATTGCTGGAAAGTTCCATTGAATTGTGTATACTCTTCCCAAGCGAGCCAGGGTACAGTTTTTTATACCAAAAAAGAGATTTAATAAGCATATACGGGCTACAAACCATCCTGACAGACGACGATAGAAACTTAACTTTGCTATAGCATTCATTCACGTGAATTTATTGATCACTTACAATCTTTTGAAGTTATCAAAATGAACGAACCTAGGGTAGTGTTTGATATTGAAAAGCTACTAACAGTCACTATTAATTTACATAAGGTAGACGACAATTGTTATTTTAGAATTTGTAATTACGTAAATATAATCAATACCTAAAATATACCATAAAAAGGTATTTATTAAAATATTTAAAAAACAAGAAATAATAAACAAGGACTATTTTGAAGTCAACTGAATACATTATTGACTCGACGAATTAAAATCGTTGATCCAACTATTTCTTTTGTTGATTTTACAAATAAAAATTATAGCTTCAAAGATTTTTTCATGAAACCAAAAAAAAAATTATTGATTGAACGACAACAATCTTTGACTTAACAAATTAATATTGTTCTCTGAAAGATATTTTCGCTGATTCAACGTTTTTTTTTTTTTTGGTCCAAGGGATATTCGTATTTTAAAAACAAAGAATATTTCCTTTGAAATCAAACATATTTTATTTCGATATCAACAAAAAATATTGTGAGCAGGGAAACAACCATGTTTTTTACTGGTTTCAATACAGAAAATTGTTGAAATTAAAAATTCGTTCTCTGCGTGTAGACAGTTTGACATAAGTACTAGAAAATAAAATCAATTTCTATACAGTCCATTCGGCGTTATGGAAGTACATCAATTTTTACTTTAGAATGTAAAATAATTTAAGAAAATTTGAAAGAACAGCCTTTTTAATGAAGAAGGAAGATTACAGTACTCCCCATACTCGTCCATTTGTGACAATTAAGTTTCTGTCGACATCGAATGAATTATGCCAAACACAACTGTGCTAAACAGTTTAATGTTCATGTTGATACGAAATGATCTTTATTAACGAATGGTTTATATTACGATGTTCTAATTTACATTTAGGGCTTGCCCACAAGTAACACTCTGCGTACGCTTCTGCGTGCGCTGGAAAGTTTTCCCATCGGTTTCCTATTTGACTAATGTCAGCAAAACGCAAACATATCCATTTTGGCAAGTCTTTAATTACTCTACATCGTCTCATTACTTACACTGGCTGTTATGTTGGGAACAATATAAATATAAAATCAAATACTAATTCAAAGTTAGCTCTTACATCAACTTAGTAAAAAAAAATCTATTTATTCAAGGTGTTCTCATTGCGGAGCTAGCGGTTTTTTGGTGAATCGAAACCGGTTTATTTAGATTTAAAATTAAGGTTGGAAATCTCATCGTGGAAATATTTGTTTCGTTGAACTAAAGTTAATATTTTTATTTCCTTTAATCATCTATTCTCGACATTCAAAACGACGAATCTGATTTTGCAAACAATGAGGGGAATAAAGATTCAAATGTAAATTTCTGCAAACTCTCAGCACACCCACGAAAATTAGTATCATCATCATGTTAGGGAAAGTGCGTTTCAAGAATTTAACGTTTGAATCTTCCCAGGTAACCAATAAGCATTAGCATATGCAGTAAATCAACCCTAAATCTGCTTTTCAGATGCCACAAGCATTATATTAGCATAATTTCAGTATCTTGAATGCTATCTGTTGTAAACTTGCATTTCAAATGCTATTTAAAAGCTTGTAGCCTGTAACAAGCATTCGGAATGCAAAATAGCATTAATGAAGCATTATCATGGCATTGCAGTAAAGCAGCCGTATTTTAAGCCAAATGCGGCATTTCTGTTGCATTTAAGGTGACTTGATAGGTTGCCGTAAAGATGCTCTGGAACTGCTAATTGGTTACCTGGGTTTCTTCCCGCTTTGTTTACATAATCCGATACGTTGTTTAGAAGAAGTTGTCGAGTATGATATTTTCAAAAGGAACTATGTACGCCCAATGGAACTCTGGAGAACCAATTCATTTTAAGTGCTTGATGATTTTATGCAAAAAATAAAATAAACATCGTTTGCTCGAAAAAGCGGTTCATATCTTATTTGGCGAGAAATGTTTAAGTTAATAGATAAAAATGCATCCGAAGGATACTAATTCCGTGGTTCCAAAACCGGTTCTCCTCCAGCTCGAAATTACCTCCGGTTTGGAAATTTAATGCGAAGTATAATATGATAGCATCATATTCAGATTAGAACACAGTGAATCATAGGTAGCATGCAAAACACATAAAATATGACGCCACAGACGGCAGTCCTGCTACGCTTACTTACCCTGGTCCTGATTGAAGCCCGCATACAGCAGTCCGTTCCCATATGGGTTGCTATCCATCAGATTCATTGTCCGCGTCCTATCGAGATACCGGTGGACAGCAAATTGAAGAGCTCTTCTGGCAGAAAATCTGCCTACGCAAACAAAATATTATTGGAACAGGTACAGATCGGCGATGCTTATCATCCTCACCACCACCGCCGTCGACGTCGTTTCGTTATTTAGGGCGGTGGAGTAGACAGTTTTATTACGTTTGTCTATAATTATTGTATTTTCGATACATTCACTCGCGTTTGTGATGATCAACCTTTAGCTCAAGTGGCGACAACAATAAAATAAATCCGTATTTTTATTTTTATTCTCGCTCTATGAAAAAATAATCAAGAACTGAACTGGCGTTTCATGATGACGATGATGATGATGATGTTTGTGGACTGCATATCGCAACACAAGAGAAAGTACTGTCATGCTTACTCTTTTATCCATATAGAATGCAGTTGTAATAAGACATGTTATCTCGCTTTTACTTTACACTGCATCAAAAATGCAATCGAGCTGTTAAAACTGACAGGGCTGTGCTATACACACCGGCACAAACAGTAAAGCGTTATCCACAATGATAGCGACACTGCGACATTGCGGCAAACGTTTATTTTTCAAAAAGTTACACCTGGATTAGAATAATACAATTACAACACAATAATATAAAATAACATTAAAATCTTAGTTCTGATCATGAATATTATTGTTCATGAATCAGATATATGAAAAATGCATGTTGTCATCACAATAGATTTACTGCAGACCGAGGGGCACGCAGAGCATTCCGGATTTAACTCGATTTACAGAGTATTCACAAACATTCTTAAGAATTTAAAGAAATCAAAAATATTTAGTCTAGACTTAGACTCAAAGTAACCATAAGTATTTGAAAAATATTTCAGCTATTCAAAAAGTATATGAAATCTTTTTTAAGTACTAAAAAGTATTTCATGAGTATTGGCTTTTAGGCGCTTAAGGCTAGTATGCAGCTCAGATGTAGTGTGCATTACTATAGGACAAGTAATGGTCAAGAAATGCGTTTACCGTTGGAATTACTTACCTAGTATGCAGCTGAAAAGGAGGGCAAACTACGGAAGTTTTCGTAACGTTAGTAACGCCTGCCCTTGTAATCTAAATGGGGCTGTCAGTTTTCCTTGCGGAATAATATTCTTTTCGATTATTCCGCAAGGAAAACTGACATGTCACCCATGCTGGAAATTACTTCGGGAAAAATGGTGACAATTACTTCAGGTCTTTCCTTGCCAGCTGCATACTAGGCTTTAACATGAATTCCTCGAGATATGCTCGATTGGCTCCGCCAACTGACAGTTCAAATTGGCTCCCGTTGTTGTATCCGCCAGACTATGAATCTAGTGACTATAGGAGTAAGTCACTCTGCAACGTTGTGTTTGTGTTTCAGTGTGTCGGAAAGTGTTCCGAGGCGTATGAAGGTGGTTCTGTGTTTCAACATATCTGGCAATACTACAATTCTAAATTTTTGCTTTTTGGCAACCATGGATTTTCCGACGTTTAATTAACGCAAACTAACGCATCATCTGAATCTCATCAGTGCAAGCCAGAGAGAAACAAAACAGTGAAAAAACAAACAATCGATTCGTGTAAGTGGTGCCAGATATGAAGTTATCTTGCAGGAGGTGGCAAATGTGTTTGAAGTGTGTCGGAGTGTGTTTTTCAGGGTGTTACCACATGATGGCCCAGTGACTTGCCCCATGCCCCACGACTTGCCCCGTGCCCCACGTTGAACCCAAATAAACATCTACCATTCAGGAACGATATTATAGATGGTTTTACCATACCGCTTACAGTTGGGATGATACCCCGAATTGGTGGTTAGCAGTATAGTCACTAGATTCATAGTCTGGCGGATACAACGACGGGAGCCAATTTGAACTGTCAGTTGGCGGAGCCAATCGAGCATATCTCGAGTAATTCTTGTTAAGGGCCTAAAAGCCATTTGTAAACAATGACTTTAAATATCGATTTCTCCTGAATCTTAAATCACGCTCGTGAAATGAAAGCAGCATTTGGTAGAAGAATGTTAGTTCTACCATATGGTGTAGCAGGATATAGTGGGATTATCATAATTTGTGAGAAATCAATGTTGTTTACAAATAGTTTTTAGGCGCTTAACATGAATTACTCGAGATATGCTCGATTGGCTCCGCCAACTGACAGTTCAAATTGGCTCCCGTTGTTGTATCCGCCAGACTATGAATCTAGTGACTATAGTTAGCAGGGGGTAAGTCACTCGACCACCTTGTGTTACCACCCTAAAAAACACAATCCGCCACACTTCAAACACACTCGCCACCACATGAAAGATAAATTTATATCTGGTACCACTTACACGAATCGATTGTTTGTTTTTGTTTCCCTCTCGCTTACACAAATGTAATTCAGACGATGCATATGTGAGCATGTATTAAACGTCCACAAACACCTTCTGCCACCCCAGAAACACATTCGCACACGATCAACACAAACACAACGTGGCAGAGTTACTCACCCCCTGGTGGTTAGGCACTTCATTCATATGGTTATTGTTTATTCGGGAAGTCAACTTGATATTTTTTTTTAGAAAAATACCTATCTATTGGTCTCTTATTGAAAATATAAAATGGGTATTTAGTATGCACTATTTTGATTTTAAAAGTATCCATTTTTTGACAGCTTCTATACTATCAAAATATGGGTACACTTTTACCCATTAGTACTATCAAAATATGGGTACCTTTAATGGGTACTGGCCGGTTACAGTGTTCAGGATGTGGCGAGTGTGTTTGAAGTGAGTCGGAGTGTGTTTTCCAAGGTGTTACCACATGGTGGCTGAGTGCCTTGCCCCCCTGGTGGCATCTAATTGCACGTCAAAACATCGTGTCAATATCGGGTGGAGTGGGCACTTCGACTAAGTCTAGGATTTGTTTTCAGTAGGGCGAATCTAACAATGAGAGATTCTCTCCTCACTCGCTCTCTTTCATTCATTACAGCGGCATCATAAAACTTTTGAGGGATTCTTAGGTACAGATACACACAAAGAATAATGATTATTAAAATTAAAAAAACCATTGCCAAAATTGAAAAGTTGCGTTGGTTCTTTTTCGTAGAAAGCAGTTTACTTTCCAAACAAAAACCTCCAAACCGTCAATTTAAAATTTTGCTGCTCTACATTTGAAAGTTGAAATTTTCAAAACAAATTGTAGAACTGTCAAATCGAAACCGTAGCATCGTTGAAAATAAAAGAAAATTATTTTTTTATTCCGAAACAAACTTTCATCCAGAAAGTGTGATGCAATTGAAATAAAAGTGTGCTGTTTAGATTGAAATAAAAAATAGTTTTAACTTTAAAAGTTTTCTTTTCAGATGAATTGTAGAACTGTCAAATCCACACCTAGACATCTTTAAAAATGAAAGCAAATTATTTTAATTTCAAAATGAACTTTCAACTAGAAAAAATAAATGTTTGCTGTTTAGATTAAAATAATAAATAGTTCTAACATAAAAATGTTTTTATTTTCAGATGAATTTATGTTACTTTTTAAAGAGACCGGGTTTTTTTTTTGTATTTTGTCGATTATGCCAAGAATCACGGAGTATTTTGTTGAAATTTTTACAAAACACGGGACGGGACGGGAGCAACGAACAACGCAGAAGACACGGTCGCGGACAACAGTAGTTAAAAATTCCATTCAACGACGACAATGACGACGAGAACGATGACTTGCTTTGTGTTGGTGGATTTGACAGTTCTACAATTTTCATAGTAAAAGAACCAAGGGGTCAGACTTCCTGATCATTTGATCAGATCTTTCCCATTTTGATTGTGATCTTTGAAAAAGATCAGATGATATTCTAAAGATTTAAAATCTTTTATGACAGTTTGACCCAGGTCGCTGTTTTACTTCAGTGTATTAAAATAAAAACAAAAACATGCCAAATTTGTATTTGTTTTCCTATTACTCCTCATGAATGGTTGTTTTACGTGAGGCTTCGGCTGGCTTCGAACTTTAGTTTTTCTTGCATATTATGACCGAATTATATTTTAAAACAAACGCGTTTTGTTTTGGGAGAGCTAAAATTGATTTCTACTAGGTACTTGCACATACAACCGAGATGCGACGTCGAGCAACACGACTAACTATGCCAGAAAAGCACATCCTAAAACCAGTGAGTTTTCAATAGATTCTATTCTCCCAGGCTGGACATATTCTAGCCACCGAGCCGCCAATGAAACCCTGAATGTATACACATATAGTGAAACGGCTGCAAAATCGACATCAAACGACGAGTGAATCCATCCATCACATATGGTCTAGGAGAACCATTTGGCCAAGGAGCCGATCCATTCTGTGGCGCTCTTTATCGAAGTTTTCGTAATAAATTCGTCCCCCGTGCGCTGACGATTTCGGTACGCTGTTCCCGAAGGCAATCATTGATGGTGCAAGGGCGAATAATTTATACACGAGAATTTAACTATTGACCAGCGATCATTTTCGAAGTGTCTGGCGATCCCTCCCAAGTTCATCACCAGTTATGCTTTCTCACTATGTGTAAAAAACAACGGTTTCTCTTCTACGTTTTGTATCCGTGTATGATCCCAAACTGCCACAATTTATTAGAATAAATTAATATATTGCAAGATGCAAAGTGCACATTAGTAAGACTTAATGTTAAAGCATTTATTCATCACCTTTTCTCATGACTGTTCAAAGTATAATCCACCAACATGCACTTCCTTCATTAACAAAAAGATTACGACGCATTCGCGGTCCAACAACTACAGTCCAATGTACGAACAGAAGCAAACAGTAATGAATAGCCTATATCACGAGTATTGAAACCTACGCCGGGAGTGAATCTGAAAAGAGAATATATGATAAATGACTAGACAAGCAAGAAAAAAATTTCGGTCATACTGCAAACGTTGAACGCACACTCGGTTATCGATCATGATAGAGAGGGCCACCGCCAGTGTCTGCACTGATAGTCAGGTCGTTATAGTTCCTGTCACGAACATTGCATGAGCACGCAGAATGTGCAGCACCTGCTGCAGGATAAATGCAAAGTTGATCCACACCAATTCACTGAACCTGGTTTCAACGGCTACGGTGCGTCCCGCACAAGACATTCAGCGATTCATGGATCTCCACCTCGCGACTAAATCGGCCAACAACCGGATCTCAATGCTGGAGCAAACCTTTGGCTTTGTCCTATTTAGAAAATAGATTGGCCAACGTTAATAATCGATGATTGTCC
Source organism: Aedes japonicus (assembly GCA_034211315.2). Lineage (NCBI taxonomy): Eukaryota > Metazoa > Arthropoda > Insecta > Diptera > Culicidae > Aedes > Aedes japonicus. The sequence goes on from JASCZW010012247.1 coordinate 23,761, forward strand.
TGGTAAGCTTCGATGAGATCATACCGACAGAGCATGAATACATTTCAGGTGCCTTCCGGTGGATTCCACGTTACTTTTCGAGCCTTGTTTTCCGGGCTATTCAAGTCATTTTCATGATTCCGATAACTCACTGTAATGCTGCCACTTCCGTCAAATCCGTTTGGATCAAATTGCTGGTCCATTTTTTGTTGATTACCCGTCACTTGGCCATTTGCCTGAGCAACGGGCAGGGAAAAATTTCCGTTATTGACGGTTAAAACAAAACTGATGAAAACGTACACTCCCGCTTCACTTTACTCAATTTTTGAGTACAATTGTATGCTATCTCTTTTTCTCTCACGGATATGTTACTCAATTTTCGTTAAAAAGTGGATCAACTCAATTTTTGATTAGATCCACTTTATACGAAAATTGAGTAACATTTCCGTGAGAGAAAAGAGATAGCATACATTGTACTCAAAAATTGAGTAAAGTGAAGTGGATGTATGGCCGAAAAAAAATAGACTGATGGTAAAGTGTATGTTGTTTTACCAAGATTGCCCGATCAGCGGCCAATCTTTTTGAAAGATTTGAAATCTTTTGAAAATTTTAAATTGACCAGATTGACCGACCCCTTGGTTAGTTTGCATTAATTAAACATCAAAAATTCCCAGGGGCAAGCGACTCTATCTCAGATGCAGGATTTTTTTTGTTTTGCTTTTGTGCAATGTGCGCACGCTTAGTAGATAGAAAGAAGATTTTAAAGTTTTGATGAAGATTTAAAAAATTACTGCAAAAGATGCAGCACGATGCAAGTTGATGGATTAAGATTCACAAGCTGCAGCATGAATTTTCAAATATTGATTCGCGCTAGCGTAGGATTTTTCGATCATCTTGAATCTGGATTTAGAATTGTCAGCACCCCCAGAGTTGATTTAATGCTTCTAACTCTTATGGTTTGTTTCAAACAGATTTTCGTATGATTATAAACTGAATTACGAGGGGCACGCAGAGTGCGTCGTATTCAAAACACTATAGGATTTCACTCTGGTATTTACGATCATTTTAGAGAATTTAATATAGTCAAAACTAATTTTGAAGGATTCAAAGTATTGAAGAATGTTTAAAAAATATTTTAGCTACTCACAAAGTATTTGAAGATTGTTTAAAATACTTAATTCATGAGTTTTCTCGCAGGGAAATGTTACTCAATATTCGTAAAAAGTGGATCAACTAATTTTTTGAATAAATCCACCTTTTACGAAGAGCTGTTGAAAGTTCGGTGAAAAATTACCGAATACTGTAAAATTTTCAAAGTGTGTAGGGTTTTTTTTTTCATTAAGGCGAAACTGAAATTGTTAGACTCTCTTTGATTACCTTCTCTTTTATTCATATTCCATTCAGCTTTACGATTTTCATTCTACTTTTTGTAGAGTGTGCTAGCCAGCACTGTTGTGTTTCTACACACAAAAAAGGAATATTGTTTTATTAAATGTTAAGCGCTTTACTTCTAAAAAGTGTTTTTTCACTTGAATTAAAAAGTAAAATCATCTACTGAAGTTATGCGTTAATAGTATATTTTTTCGGTTCAGTGTGTTAATTTAAAAGTGTGTTCTTTTCAAGGGGTCGGTCAATCTGGTCAATTTAAAATTTTCAAAAGATTTCAAATCTTTCAAAAAGATTGGCCGCTGATCGGGCAATCTTGGTAAAACAACATACACACTTTACCATCAGTCTATTTTTTTCGGCCATACCTCACGCTTCACTTTACTCAACGCGGAGTACATTGTATCTACCTCTTTTCTCTCACGGAAATTCACTCAATTTTCGTATAAAGTGGATCTAATCAAAATTGAGTTGATCCACTTTAACGAAAGTGGTAACATATCCGTGAGAGAAAAAGATAGAATACGTTCATGATCAAAGATTGGATGAAGTGAAGCGGAGTGCACGTTTCATCAGTTTTATTTTAACCGTCAATAACGGAAATTTTTCCTGCCGTTACTCAGGCAAATGGCCAGTGACGGGTAATCAACAAAAAATGGACCAGCAATTTGATCCAAACGGATTGTGACAGAGTGGCAGCATTACAGTGAGTTATCGGAATCATGAAAATTGACTTTGAATAGCCACGAAAACCAAGGCTCGAAAAGTAACGTAGAATCCACCGAAGGCACCTGAAATGTATTCATGCTCTGTCGGTATGATCTCATCAGGCTTACCAGGACAATCATCGATTATTAACGTTGGCCAATCTATTTTCTAAATGGGACAAGCCAAAGGTTTACTCCCAGCATTGAGATCCGGTTGTTGGCCGATTTGGTCGCGAGGTGGAGATCCATGAATCGCTGAATGTCTTGTGCGGGACGCACGTAGCCGTTAAACCAGGTTCAGTAATTGGTGTGCGGATCAACTTTGCATTTATCCGCAGCAGGTGCTGCACATTCTGCGATGCTCATGCAATGTTCGTGACAGGAACTATAACGACCCGACTATCAGTGCAGACAGTGGCGGTGGCCCTTCATCATGATCGATAACCGAGTGTGCGTTCAACGTTTGCAGTATGACCGAAATTTTTTCTTGCTTGTCTAGTCATTTATCATATATTCTCTTTTCAGATTCACTCCCGGCGTAGGTTTCAATACTCGTGATATAGGCTGTTCATTACTGCTTGCTTCTGTTCTGTACGTTGATTGATAGTTGTTGGACCCGCGAATGCGTCGTAATCTTTGTTAATGAAGGAAGTGCATAGTGAGTGGATTATACTTTTGAACAGTCTGCGAAAAGGTGATGAATAAATGCTTTAACATTAAGTCTTACTAATGTGCACTTTGCATCTTGCAATATATTAATTTATTCTAATAAATTGTGGCAGTTTGGGATCATACACGGATACAAAACGTGAAGAGAAACCGTTGTTTTTTACCTGCAGTGAAAGCATAACTGGTGATGAACTTGGGAGGATCGCCAGACACTTCGAAAATGATCGCTGGTCAATAGTTAAATTTCGTGCATAAATTACTTCCCTTCCGCCACCATCAGCGATTGCCGCGCGGGAACAGCGTACCGAAATCGTCAGCGCACGGGGACGAATTTATTGCAGCTTCGATAAAGAGCGCCACAGAATGGATCGGCTCCTTGGCCAAATGGTTCTCCTAGACCATATGTGATGGATGGATTCACTCGTCGTTTGATGTCGATTTTGCAGCCGTTTCACTATGTGTGTATACATTCAGGTTTCATTGGCGGCTCAGTGGCTGGAATATGTCCAGCCTGGAGAATAGAATCTATTGAAAACTCACTGGTTTTGGGATGTGCTTTTCTGAGCACAGTTAGTCGTGTTGCTCGACGTCGCATCTCGGTTGTATGTGCAAGTACCTAGTGAAATCAATTTTAGCTCTCCCAAAACAAAAACGCGTTTGTTTTAAAGTATAATTCGGTCATAATATGCAAGAGAAACTAAAGTTCGAAGCCAGCCGAAGCCTCACGTAAAACAACCATTCATGAGTAATAGCGGGTACAACATAAATTTGGTATGTTTTTGTTTTTATTTTAATACCTGAAGTAAAACAGCGACCTGGGTCAAACTGTCATAAAAAGATTTTAAATCTTTAGAATATCATCTGATCTTTTCCAAAGATCACAATCAAAATGGGAAGATCTGATCAAATGATCGGGAAGTCTGACCCCCTTGAAACTAACGCATTAATAAACACACTCCGACACACTTCAAAACACACTCGCCACCGCATGAAGAGCATAAATTTTACATCTGGCACCGCCCACGAATCGATTGATTGTTTCCTGTTTCCCTCTCGCTTACACAAATGTAATTCAGATGATGCATATGCGCGAGCATGTGTTAAATGTCGAAACCGTGCATGGTTGCCAATGAGCATACATTTTCGATTGTGGTTTTTTTTGTGAAGAAGCACAAAAACATCTTCTGCCACGCCGAAGCTTACATTCGTAGCACGATCGACGCTAACACGGCGTGGCGAGTTAAAGCCAGAGCTTCAATATGGGAGGCGCAGCGGCGCGGTGTGGCAGCTTTTGACATAAAAAAATGTATGGATTAACCTTGTAGTATACAAGGTACTGGCAAGAAAAATGTTTTAATGATTTGAAGGATTAACGAAAAAGTATTAATTTACCTTTTTGATTTTAATGGCGGGTATAATCATTTGGTTTGAGTATAATCAACATGGCGTACAACGGCTCAAAACTTTGTAGTAAGCTTTGCGTAAATCTCCTCACTTTGTAACAGTAAGTAAACAAACCAACGCAGCACATTTGGCCTGTATAGAGCCGTTATGCTGCTACAAAAACCAGCTAACGGTGCTGGTCTGCAGTTCATTCTTTGCAACTAGCTTTGTGGCAGCGGACCGGTAACGCCGCCCAGCAACGGCGAAGTGAAGCAGGTTTATCGAAGGTGAAAACGACGGTCGGGTCACGACATAACTGTCAAAAACTGCCACACTGCGCCGCTGCGCACTCCCCGATGTAGCTCGGCGCTTTACTCACCCCTGTGTGGCTTTGGTGAAGAAGCGATTGCTAGCGATTTGAAAATTCACACAAATTTCTCGATTAATTTTTATTCGTGCAAACGTTTGTCTGTGCTTTATAGCGTTAGTTGGATTCTTTAATATGTTATTGCCTGCCTTAATTTTCTGCGTGGCGTGGTTTTATTCAAACGTTTAGTTGATCCACTTTTGGCAGAGGTGAAGTAACTCACTGCCAATTACTACGTTGTAAGTCGGTTGCCTGATATGTGATGCATCTTTCATGTGGCAGTGGCGAGTCTGTGTTTGAAGTGTGGCGGATTGTGTTTTTAGGTGTGGTAACACCAAGATGGTCAGAGTGACTTACCCCTGGCTTTTTTTACCAATATTAGCGATAACATTTACCACAACGGGAAAACTTTGCTTCATGAAATAAGTTATAATCTCAGAATAATCTTCAAATGCTCTTTGAGTGAATTGGGAAAACTGGAGAACTTAAAATTAACATTTCGTTTGATGCTTCACGTGATAATAAATAAACCACCATTGAAAGACTTGCTACAAATTCTTCGCTAGTGGACTTGCGAGCAAATTCCTTTAAATTCTCAGAAGCTTATCACCTGGACAGAATGAAGATATTCCGCGCACTGCCCACAGACTTCTTCAGTGTCGAGTGCTCGACTTTTTGTGAAGCTAAATATATTTTAAATATTCTTAAATACTTTGAGTCCATTCAAAGTGGCTTTTCGATTATATTAATTTGTCTAAAATGATCGTAAATACTCTGTACCTTTTTTGGCAGAGTTTTGTTTACCGAAGTCTAGTGAAAATTTTTCACGAGAGACGCGACGAGGAGACAGGACACAACACTTATTTGTTTCTTGCAGAACGTAAAAAGAGTTTAAATTTA
>JASCZW010012248.1:0-29141 GCA_034211315.2 Aedes japonicus
CTATCATCTAAGATGACACGGAGTGTTGACGATTGTCAAACCGGTGTGAATAAGAGAAGTTTTATAGGCTTACTAGCTGAACCCGGTGCGAGCCTTGCTACGCATGCAACAAAATGAATGAAAATTTAATAGAACCTGCTCATTTATGTTGTTTTTGTGAATGCATCTGGTTAAAATATTTTCGTTTACTAATGTAATTTCTGAAAAAAAACAAAGATTTATGTTTTTAATTAAACTTTTGGATCGGTAGTTTCTATAGGTCTTTCTTTCAGCGTAGAAGCATTTCATTGACAAAAAATGTATCATCAAACGAAGCCGTATCCTGTCAGTTTGAATGTAATTTTCCCTTGCATAACCTTTGATCAACTTCTTGTGCATAATGTAGCACTGAGAGTAACTCAAGCATCCCCCATTCTTGGCTAAGCAGGGGTCAAACTTCTATCAGTACATGCTTCTTACCCTAGAAATACACATTTTGAGTTTAAGTTGCATGGATAATTCTCATGTTTGGTTCCAATTTCTGTTTCGTTTGTTTGAGAGGCCACCCTCCCCCTTCCACCAGAGAGATGAGGTCTCAAACCACCTTAGAAAAAATCTTGTCTAAAACTCCCCGCATGCCAAAGTTGGTTCCATTTGCTTGATTAGTTTTCGAGTGATGTGGCAATTTGTGTTTCATTGGTGTGGGAGCACCCCTTCCAGATGAGGGAGGAGTCTCGAATCATCATAAGGACCTTCACCGACTCCAAAAATCCCAGCATAAAAATCTGGACATACTGCATACAATTTTTCCGGCCATACTGCATACAAATTTGCATAGCAGTAGGCATAGTTCTCATGTTTGTTTGAAATTTGTGTTTCATTTGTATGGGGACCCACGCTTTTCAGAGAGAGAGAGGGGCTTCAAACTACAATAAAAACATTTCTTGCCTTCAAAAACTCGCCTATACCAAATTTGGTTCCATTTGCATGATTAGTTCTCGAGTTATGCAGAAATTTGTTTTTCATTTGCATGGGAGCCCCCTTTTCTAGAGACGGGAGGGGTCTCGAACTATCATAGGATACTTTTCCAAACCATAAACACCTGCATACAAATTTCCATGGCAGTAGGGATAGTTCTCATGTTTGGTTGAAATTTGTGTTTCATTTGTATGGGAGCCCCCTTTCCAGAGGGTGGGTGGCGGGGTCTCAAGAAACCATAGAAACATATCTTGTCTCCAAAAACTCCCACATGCTAAATTTGGTTTCCTTTGCTTGATTAGTTCTCGAGTTATGCAGAAATGTGTGTTTCATTTGTATGGGAGCCCCCCCTTCCAGATATGGGAGGGGTTCCAGACTATCATAAGAACCTTCTACGACCCCAAAACCCCTCCACGCAAAATTTCACGCCGATCGGTTCAGTAGTTTTCGATTCTATAAGGTTCAGACAGACAGAAATTCATTGTTATACATATAATAGCTGCGTCCGGTGCAGTGCGCTGCTACGCTTGCAACTAAATGAAGGGAAATTTAATATAACTGGCATCTTTATGGGTTTTTTTTACCTTCAAAACCCCCCACATGCCAAATTTGATTCGATTTGCTTGTTTAGTTCTCGAGTTATGAAGTAATTTGTGTCTCATTTGTATGAGAGCCTCCCTTCCTGAGAGAGTAGGGTCTCAAACAATCATAAGAACCTTCTCCAGCCCCAAAACCCCTTCATATAAATTTTCACGTTGGTCGGTTCAGAACTTTCCGAGTCTATAAGGGTCTGACAAACAAACAGACAGACAGAAATTCATTTTTATGCATATAGAAATCTAGCCTCCAAAAACCTCCATATGCTAAAAGTGGTTTGATTTACTTGATTAGTTCTCCAGTTATGCAGAAATTTGCTTTTATTTGTATGGGAGCCCCCCCTTTCAAAATGGGGAGGGGTATTGAACTTCCATAGAAATATTTCTTGCCTCCAAAAACCTCAACATGCCAAATTTGGTTTCATTTGCTTCATTGGCTCTCGAGTTATGCTAAAAATTATGTTTCATTTTTATGGAAGTCTCTCCTTTCAGAAGGCGGAGGGGTCTCAAACCACCTTAGAAACATTTGTTTCCTTCAAAAACCTCCATTTGCCAAATTTGGTTCCATTTGCTTGATTTGTTCTTGAGTTATGCAAAATTCGTGTTTCATATATATTAGAGACCCTCTTTCAGTGAGCGGAGGAGTCTCAAACCACAATAGAAACATTTCTTGCCTTCGAAAACTCCACACGCCAAGTTTGGTTCCATTAACTTGATAAGTTCTCGAGTTATTCAGAAATTTGTGTTTCATTTGTATGGAAGCCCCCTCCCCCTTTGGCCCATTCCAGATGACAGAGGAGTCTCAAACCTCTATAGATACATTTCGGTCCTCCAAAAACCTTCAGATGTCAAATTTGGTTCCATATGCTTGATTAGTTCTCGAGTTATGCACAAATGTGTGTTTCATTTGTATGAGAGCCCCCTCTTACAGAGGGCGGAGGGGTGAAGAGTCACCTTAGAAATATTTCTTGCCTTCAAAAATCTCTACATGCCAAATTTGGTTCCATTTGATTAGTTCTCGAGATATATAGAAACTTTTGTTTCATTTATATGACACCCCACTCCCAGAGAGAGAGAGGAGGGGTCTCATACTATCGTAGAAACAATCATTGCCTTTAAAATCCCCGCATGCCAAATTTGGTTCCATTTGCTTTATTAGATCTAGAGTTATGGAGAAATTTTAGTTTCATTTGTATGACAGCACCCCTCCTAGGAGAGGGGAGGGGTCTCAAACCACCATAGAAAAAAATTGTCTCCACAAAACCCCACATGCAAAATTTGGTTCCATTTGCTTGATTAGTTCTTGAGATATGCAGAAAATTCTGTTTCATTTGTATGGGAGCCTCCCTTTTAGAGAGGGGAGGGGTCTCTGACTACCATATAAACATTTATTGCCTCCAAAACTTCCGCATGCTTAATTTGGGTTCCTTTGCTTGATCAGTTCTCGAGTTATGCAGAAATTTGTGCTTCATTTGTATGGGAGCCCCCTTTCCAGAGAAGGGAGGGGTCTCAAACCATCATAAGAACCTTCCCCGGCCCCAAAACCTTTTCCATACAAAATTTCACGCCGATCGGTTCAGTAGTTTTCGAGCCTATTAGGTTCAGACAGACAGACAGACAGACAGACAGACAGAAATCCATTTTTATATATATAGACTAGCTGAACCCGGTGCGAGCCTTGCTACGCATGCAACAAAATGAATGAAAATTTAATAGAACCTGCTCATTTATGTTGTTTTTTGTGAATGCATCTGGTTAAAATATTTTCGTTTACTAATGTAATTTCTGAAAAAAACAAAGATTTATGTTTTTAATTAAACTTTTGGATCGGTAGTTTCTATAGGTCTTTCTTTCTGCGTAGAAGCATTTCATTGACAAAAAATGTATCATCAAACGAAGCCGTATCCTGTCAGTTTGAATGTAATTTTCCCTTGCATAACCTTTGATCAACTTCTTGTGCATAATGTAGCACTGAGAGTAACTCAAGCATCCCCATTCTTGGCTAAGCAGGGGTCAAACTTCTATCAGTACATGCTTCTTACCCTAGAAATACACATTTTGAGTTTAAGTTGCATGGATAATTCTCATGTTTGGTTCCAATTTCTGTTTCGTTTGTTTGAGAGGCCACCCCCTCCCACCACCAGAGAGATGAGGTCTCAAACCACCTTAGAAAAAATCTTGTCTAAAACTCCCCACATGCCAAAGTTGGTTCCATTTGCTTGATTAGTTTTCGAGTGATGTGGCAATTTGTGTTTCATTGGTGTGGGAGCACCCCTTCCAGATGAGGGAGGAGTCTCGAATCATCATAAGGACCTTCACCGACTCCAAAAATCCCAGCATAAAAATCCGGACATACTGCATACAAATTTTCCGGCCATACTGCATACAAATTTGCATAGCAGTAGGCATAGTTCTCATGTTTGTTTGAAATTTGTGTTTCATTTGTATGGGGACCCCTGCTTTTCAGAGAGAGAGGAGGGGCTTCAAACTACAATAAAAACATTTCTTGCCTTCAAAAACTCGCCTATACCAAATTTGGTTCCATTTGCATGATTAGTACTCGAGTTATGCAGGAATTTGTTTTTCATTTGCATGGGAGCCCCCTTTTCTATAGGCGGGAGGGGTCTCGAACTATCATAGGATACTTTTCCAAACCATAAACCCCTGCATACAAATTTCCATGGCAGTAGGGATAGTTCTCATGTTTGGTTGAAATTTGTGTTTCATTTGTATGGGAGCCCCCTTTCCAGAGGGTGGCGGGGTCTCAAGAAACCATAGAAACATATCTTGTCTCCAAAAACTCCCACATGCTAAATTTGGTTTCCTTTGCTTGATTAGTTCTCGAGTTATGCAGAAATGTGTGTTTCATTTGTATGGGAGCCCCTCTCTTCCAGATATGGGAGGGGTTCCAGACTATCATAAGAACCTTCTACGACCCCAAAAACCCCTCCACGCAAAATTTCACGCCGATCGGTTCAGTAGTTTTCGATTCTATAAGGTTCAGACAGACAGAAATTCATTGTTATACATATAATAGCTGCGTCCGGTGCGTGCGCTGCTACGCTTGCAACTAAATGAAGGGAAATTTAATATAACTGGCATCTTCATGGTTTTTTTTACCTTCAAAACCTCCCACATGCCAAATTTGATTCGATTTGCTTGTTTAGTTCTCGAGTTATGAAGTAATTTGTGTCTCATTTGTATGAGAGCCTCCCTTCCTGAGAGAGTAGGGGTCTCAAACAATCATAAGAACCTTCTCCAGCCCCAAAAACCCCTTCATATAAATTTTCACGTTGGTCGGTTCAGAACTTTCCGAGTCTATAAGGGTCTGACAAACAAACAGACAGACAGAAATTCATTTTTATGCATATAGAAATCTAGCCTCCAAAAACCTCCATATGCTAAAAGTGGTTTGATTTACTTGATTAGTTCTCCAGTTATGCAGAAATTTGCTTTTTATTTGTATGGGAGCCCCCCCCCCTTTCAAAATGGGGAGGGGTATTGAACTTCCATAGAAATATTTCTTGCCTCCAAAAACCTCAACATGCCAAATTTGGTTTCATTTGCTTCATTGGCTCTCGAGTTATGCTAAAAATTATGTTTCATTTTTATGGAAGTCTCTCCTTTCGGAAGGCGGAGGGGTCTCAAACCACCTTAGAAACATTTGTTTCCTTCAAAAACCTCCATTTGCCAAATTTGGTTCCATTTGCTTGATTTGTTCTTGAGTTATGCAAAAATTCGTGTTTCATATATATTAGAGACCCTCTTTCAGTGAGCGGAGGAGTCTCAAACCACAATAGAAACCTTTCTTGCCCTCGAAAACTCCACACGCCAAGTTTGGTTCCATTAACTTGATAAGTTCTCGAGTTATTCAGAAATTTGTGTTTCATTTGTATGGAAGCCCCCCCCTTTGGCCCATTCCAGATGACAGAGGAGTCTCAAACCTCTATAGATACATTTCGGTCCTCCAAAAACCTTCAGATGTCAAATTTGGTTCCATATGCTTGATTAGTTCTCGAGTTATGCACAAATGTGTGTTTCATTTGTATGAGAGCCACCCTCTTACAGAGGGCGGAGGGGTGAAGAGTCACCTTAGAAATATTTCTTGCCTTCAAAAATCTCTACATGCCAAATTTGGTTCCATTTGATTAGTTCTCGAGATATATAGAAACTTTTGTTTCATTTATATGACCCCCCCCCTCCCAGAGAGAGAGGAGGGGTCTCATACTATCGTAGAAACAATCATTGCCTTTAAAATCCCCGCATGCCAAATTTGGTTCCATTTGCTTTATTAGATCTAGAGTTATGGAGAAATTTTAGTTTCATTTGTATGACAGCACCCCTCCTAGGAGAGGGGAGGGGTCTCAAACCACCATAGAAAAAAAAATTGTCTCCACAAAACCCCACATGCAAAATTTGGTTCCATTTGCTTGATTAGTTCTTGAGATATGCAGAAAATTCTGTTTCATTTGTATGGGAGCCTCCCTTTTAGAGAGGGAGGGGTCTCTGACTACCATATAAACATTTATTGCCTCCAAAAACTTCCGCATGCTTAATTTGGGTTCCTTTGCTTGATCAGTTCTCGAGTTATGCAGAAATTTGTGCTTCATTTGTATGGGAGCCCCCCTTTCCAGAGAAGGGAGGGGTCTCAAATCATCATAAGAACCTTCCCCGGCCCCAAAACCTTTTCCATACAAAATTTCACGCTGATCGGTTCAGTAGTTTTCGAGCCTATTAGGTTCAGACAGACAGACAGACAGACAGACAGACAGACAGACAGACAGAAATCCATTTTTATATATATAGATAGATAGTCAGTGTATTTTGCACCGCGATTAAAAATTCCTGCAACATTACAGAACATTGGATTAGATAAGTTTGAAGGATTATCATAATGGTGAAATTAGGTTTAGTACTCTTATTCCTGCAAATTCCTCCTCCTTACTCCTTCCTCTGTTATCCCTGCACAATCTGTAATTCTTATTAGGGATTTTTTTTTTATTATCGTACAGATTGGGCCAAACGAGATCTCAGGTTGCCAGTTTTCCTGGCAAACGCCAATTGAAGTTTTCTAATTGTCCTGAACATCACTAACTTGGAAAGTTCATAACTCAGGATTTTTTCAAATTTTTTTTTCTCCAAACTATAATGAAATTTTCTCAAAAATTTTGAGAAATATATCCTTAAATAAAAAATCCCTACAAAACTTTTCACAGAGAAGGAATTTATTTTTTTTGAAAAGCCAGAAAAAACATTTTTTGAGTCATGAAAAAATTAAAAAAAAAATATTTTCTTGATAATTAATCCATAAGCTTACATTGATTAAATTTTATCGATGTTTTTATTTTTTGAGTCCTGCTTGAAAAACTATGAGCCTGTCACTCGGTTTCTTACAAAAATGGAGATTTTATTATTATTTACAGGTACAGGTTTGGGCTGAAGGGTCTCAGATTGTTACGAAAAATTGTCCGCGCGAGGTTTCATGGACATATGAACAAAAACAATATTAAAAAATTCAGTGTTGCCAGATTTCCTACAAAAGTTTCCACAGTGAAGGAAAATTGTTTTAAAAAGCCGTAAAAATCATTATCTGAGTAATTAATTAATCTATCTTTTAATTTCTTTCTTTTCTAATTTCAGGACCCGTGCCTTGGCAACACCATTCCAGGACTATACACCACGGCTTGGGAGGAATCTACACGAGCCGAACTTTCTGCATAATTATGAGACCATAAGCTATTTAATTAATGTGAAATCAAGATCCTGCTCTTACCGATAAATGCAACTTAGAGATTACAGGGTGCGGCAGAAAATAATGCGAAAATTTGTTCTATTTCTTTCAAATCCCATTTTCAACTAATTCAAGCAATAATATCAACATTTTCGAGTGCAATTATCTTTATAAAGTCCTTTTAAACAAATTTATTTAATGTGTTCTCCATTTTAGTGAATCATTAGTGAAAATATGATAAATGTAGGATTATCCAATTATTTTTTCAAAATTAAGGGAAAATCGGACAAAACGAGCCATTTCCGAAGTCTGCATGAGTCTACATCCACTTCATTTGATTTTTCAGACATTTTCATAATATTGTAGGGCATTTGATTTGATTCTAATGCGCAGCTATTCCAAAAATCCCATTTTATCTATTGATTCTTCCAGTATGTAGGGAAAAGCGGGTAAAATGGACAATAACTGATGTTTACACAAGACGACATACTCTCCATTCAGTTCCCCGGACAGTTCCACAATAGTGTATTAAATTTTCATAGATTCTAACGGGTGGCAATTAAAATTTTGGAATTTTTTCGAGGCCTCAATGCTCAACAACAAACGAGCTCAGATAAAAATTAGAGTGTGTATGCGTTAGCTCTTTCTCTCCTCTTTCTGCTAGTATTTTCTGTTTTGTTTATGCTTGCTCAGTTTTGCTCAAAATACCGTCGAAACAAGAAGTATTTCGCGAGCGCGTTGTACAGTTCTACGAACTGCACAGAAATCTCGGCAAAACGTATACGGTACAACATTTTAAAAGCGAAAATGTTGCGACTTCGACTGTTTACCATATCCTAAGATCCCCAACAACTGCTCGCAAGCAAGGTAGTGGAAGACCAGCCAAAATTATGGACGCAAAAGGACTTCGTTATCTTTCTCGTGCCTTCAACAACAAGGATTCACTGAGCCAACGGGATGCCGCAAAAAAGTTCAACTGTTCTCACCAGTACATCTGCAAAACATTGAAAAGAGTCGGAATAAAGTGCCGAAAGAAGACACGAGCCCTGGAATATACTGATGCACAGATTTCAACGCTGAAATCCCAATGCCGTTGGTTGATTAAAAATTATTCCGGAAAAAGTTTTGTTTTGGACGACGAAAGCTACTTCCCTCTTTCGAAGACGCAGATTCCCGGAAACGATCGATACTATTCAACGGATAGTTCTACTACACCTCCGAACATAAAATATAAGTTTAAACATAAGTTTGAACAGAAAGTGATGCTGTACATTGCCATTTCCGAGAAAGGCATTTCTAAGCCATGGTTCAAGCCCTCTGGTTTGGCAATCAATCAAGATGTGTACCAGAACGAATGTTTGAAGAAAATTTTGATCCCGTTTCTACAAAAACATCATGCTGATGGACAATACGTGTTTTGGCCGGATAAAGCGTCATCGCATTACGCCATAAAAACACAATCGTTCCTGAATACCCATTCGATCCCATTTGTACCCACAAACCACAACCCGACAAATCTGCCTCAGTGTCGCCCAATCGAAGATTTCTTCGGGGTTTTGAGTTCCTTGGTGTACAAAAATAACTGGAGAGCCACGAATTGCAAACAGTTGATTGGTAGAATCAAGAGATGGATTTGCAAAGTTGACATGGAGGCCGTACAACGCTCCTGTTCCGACATCAAACAGAAGCTTCGCCGAACATCCGATTACGGACCGTTTTCAAATGTTCACTAATTTTTTTCAACAATGGACAATGTATCTTTTATTTGAATAAATCAGATCTTCTTCAACTATGTTTGTCTTTTTTGACAGCTTGAGAAAGAAATTCCAAAATTTTAGTTGCCACTCCGTTAATTCGCCCAAATTTCCAAAACCACATGGCATATCTAGTACTTTGAGTATGTGGGGAATATCAGGCAAAATGGACAGTTCCTGACGTTTTCACAGGACAATATTACCTCCATTGGATTCTCCAGACATTTCCACAATAGCAGAGCACAAATGGATACAATATTATCAGAGCTAATATGATAAATGTGCGATTATTCCATTTTTCTTCCGAAATTAGGGGAAAATCGAGGGAATGCTGAACAGGAAGAAGAACAAGATGGAAAGCAATCTCTTGGAACGAGTCATTCGTAGTTCCTTGACCCGGTCCGTAATCAAGTGGCGTTTCACTCTGGCTCTGGAAGATACATGCAGGTCTTCTTTGATGATTTTACGCTTGGATTTCTCCGAAATATTGGCTTCCTTTGCAAGTTTTCTTATGGACAGCACCGGATTGCAAGCAATTTTTGCACGGACCGAATTGATCACGTTCGGTGAGCGTGGAAAGCGCGGCTATCCGCTTCCCGGCGTCCACTGCTTAGGACCATCCTGCAGGGACTTTTTTATGCGGAAAACTGTTGCCAAATGGCACCCTACCACTTTGGAAATCTCTTTCGGCTTCTTCTGGGCGAGCAACAAACTGGTGATCACTTCTTTTGCGAACATTTTGACGAATTTGCGATAAAACAAATAGAATGTTTGGATGCAGCACTTGAAAGTAAACATAAACAAATACACGTTCGACAGAAATTAGTCACTAGCTACACAAATTAACCCAATACTCAAGTTTGATCATTTTCGCATTATTTTCTGCCGCACCCTGTATGTGCACTTCGGTTTAATCTCACGCAATATTCAACTCAATTTCTAATTTTAAGGTTAGCCTTGTTATTAAACTTTAGATAAAATTTACAGGTAAGGCAAAAAACTAACTTTCTAACCTTGTATTTAAATTTTACATGACCACATTTTCTACATGTTACAGTTTTCTTTAGCGGATTCGGATGTGAAAACTGTATCTTACACGACTCTTGAAGCGCTTACATTAATTTTGGAACTAAATCTTAAGAGGAAAAAATACGAAAGACTACGAACATATGCTAACAGGAGGATTTTTGATCTTTACCCATCTTAAAATGAAGTTTTTAGAGCATAAAAAAGTTGTTATGCTGAATCTGATCCAATGATGGTATCAGAAACGTCTGCTTAATTAATACTATCCGATTTTCTTGGGCACACTAGGCACTACCAGGGTCATCGAGGTCAGTGCTGATTTTCTCCCAAACTGCACTGATTTTAAACTCCACAATGTGGTACTGACGATTAAATGGGGATTTGACGAAACAAATGACTTAAGTGAGTACAATTTTGACAAATGATTTAACATACACTGAAAATTTATTCTCGTAAAATAGCTTCCACTCGCTTCGTAAACATGGATTTTGTACATAGAACAAATGTCTCGTATATTGTAAGAAGCACCGTTTTGAATAGTTTACGAAATGAATTTCGTGAAGACCAGCCAATCCCGGGTTCTCTGCAATCGTACGATGTTGCTGCTGGGATGGGTGTGAATAATTTATTCATCCCAAAATAAAAATTAAAGCGCTGTCGAGAGTTATAGCCTCATACTTAATAATCAAGTATCTTCTCACGTGTCACCATGGCCTCGTGAAATCAACTACAAATTCAGTATCAGCGCTCTCCAAAAATACAGGATCGAATCTCATGACAGAAACATTAAAAAAAACGCTGGACAACTCCACGTGGTTGCGCTTTTTTCCAATTACATTTCGAGTCTATATAGTAGATCTGTCTGATTGTCTTGTCCAATGCACGAATGTTTTTTCTGTGTCAAATGCTTAGAGCTTTTGACAGTTGGGAGTGCCATTGATTAAAAAGGTAGCTTCATAGAGAGTACAAATCAGTTTCGTTGCAGAAAACATCGAATAGATTTGTTAGTTCTACCTTCGATTTCGTAATAAAAACTAAAATAAATTTTCATTGTAGCTCCTGAAGGGTGGCATTTTTTGGCTGAGTTATTTTATTGTTCTCTCTGAAAAAAAAAAAATATAATGTATAATCCGCTTAAATGCTTAAAAAGAAGACAAAAACCTACGGGAAAGTTATCATATATTCCATTGAAGTTTGAACGGTAGGTCTATTTTGATATTATTTGTCAAAAACTGCTTCCATCTTTTAATTTTGATTGTCTTGTTTAACCAAAATTAACAATGTTTAACCCAAATTTACCATTTTTAAGAAACTAATAAATTTCTGATTTTAAAAGTTCTCATTTAAAATTGATAATCGTAAATCAGAGTGACGAAAATTATGATAAAATGTTATATAGCAGCTTCATGAAAACGATTGATTCTAGTCATTTGTCAGAAATTGATCAAATCATTGATGAAATTCATTCAATACTCCCCACAATTTAATATAATCAATGTTTTCCATCTATATAATAAAAATGAGTTGGGGTTTCCTTTGTCACGATTTAACTCGCGAGCGGAAGGACCGATCGGCGTGAAATTTTGTATGCAGAGATTTTTGGGGCCGGAGAATAATCTTATGATGCTTTGAGACCCCTCCCTTCACTGGAAATGGGGGCTCCCATACAAATGAAATACAAATTTCTACACAACTCGAGAACTAATCAAGCAAAAGAAACCAAATTTAGCATGTGTGAGTTTTTGAAGGCAAAAAAGGTTTTTATGGTAGCTTGAGAACCCTCCCCGTCATGAAAGGGGAGACTCCCATACAAATAAAACACAATATTCAAGCAAACGGAACGAAATTTAGCATGTGGTGGTTTTTTAAGACAAAAAATGTTTCTATGTTGGTTTGAGACCCCTTCCCATCCTAAAGAGGGGGAGGGGGGGGGCTCCGATACAAATGAAATACATTATTCTGCATGACTCGAGAACTAATCAAGCAAATGGAACCAAATTTAGTATGTGGTTGTTTTTGGAAGACAAAAATTTGTTCTATGTTGATTTGAGACCCCTCCCCTTTCTGAAAGGGGGGGACCAATTCAAATGAAACGCAAATCCTTTTAAGTTTTTTAAGGAGGGAAATGTTTCTATGGTGATTTGAGACTCTTCCGTCATATGAGGAGGAAGGGGGGAGGGGGTGTTCTCAAATAAATGGAACCAAAATTTCTGCATAACTCGAGAAATAATCAAGCAAATGGAACCAAATTTGGAATGGACGAGTTTTTAAGGCATGAAATGTTTTTATGGTGGTTCTCTCATACAAATGAAACAAATTTAAACCAAACATGAGAACTATCCCTACCGCTATGCAAATTTGTATGCAGGGGTTTTTGGGTCCGCGAAAGGATCTTATTATAGTTCGACACCCCTCCCGCCTTTAGAAAGAGTGGGATCCCATGCAAATGAAAAACTATTTTCTGCATAACTCAAGAACTAATCAAACAAATGGAACCAAATATGGCATGTGGAGGTTTTTGTAGGCAAGAAATGTTTCTACGGTGGTTTGAGACCCCAAGCAAAAGAAACCAGATTAAGCATGTGTGAGGTTTTAAAGGTTTAAAGTTTTTAAAGTTTCTATGATGGTTTCAGAATCCTCTTCGCCCTGAAATACAATATTCTGTATAACTCGAGAACTAATCAAGCAAATTGAACCAAATCTGGCCTGTGGAGGTTTTTGTAGATAAATACTGTTTCAATGCTCATTTGAGAGACTTCCCTTTTCTGAAGAGGGGTGGGGGGCTCCCATACAAATGAAACACAAATTTATGCATAACTCGAGAACTAATCAAGAAAATGGAACCAAATTTGGCATATGGAGGTTTTTGAAGGAGAGAAATGTTTTTATGGTCATTGAGACTCTTCCGCCTTTTGAAGGAGGGGGGGGGGGGCTCTCAAACAAATGAAACACAAATTTCTGCATAACTCGAGAATTAATAAAGCAAATGGAATCAAATTTGGCATGTGGAATTTTTTGAAGGAGAGACATATTCCTATGGTGGTTTAAGACCACTCTGCCCTCTTAATGGGACCCCCATAGAAATGAAACGCAATTTTCTGCATAACTCGAGAACTAATAAAGCAAATGGAATCAAATTTGGCATGTGGATTATTTTGAAGGTCAGACATTTTTCTATGGTGGTTTGAGACCCCTTTGCCCTCTGAAATTAAACGCAATTTTCTGCATAACTCGAGAACTATTCAAGTGAATGAAACCACATTTGGCATGTGGGGGTTATTGGAAACAGGATTTTTATTTATATTAAAATGGATTTCCGTCTGACTGTCTGTCTGACCGATCGGAGTGAAAATATGTATGCAGGTATTTTTGGGGCTGGGAAGGTTCTTATGATTGTTTGAGACCGCTTCCCCCTTCCGGCTCGCATACAAATGAAACACAAATTTATGCATAGCTTGAAAATTAATCAAGCAAATGGAATCAAAAATGGTATGCGGGGTTTTTTGAATGCAAGAAATATTTCTATGGTGAATTCAAACACAAATTTCAACCAATCCTGAGAATTATACAGGAAACTTAGCCACTAACTGTGTATTGTCTGGGTAAGAAGAATGTTCTGATAGAAGTTTGAACTCCTTATTACTAAAAAAAACTCATTAAAAAAAGCGCCAGTTCTATCTAATGTTCATTGATTTAGTTGGAGGCATAGCAACGCTCACACCGGGATCAGCTAGTTAGGAATATAAATAGTCTTACACGTCCGCAATCTGATAACAGACAATTAACATTTCTATAAAACATATCAATACTGAATCGAAATCCGGAAGTCTATAAAGCAGGACATTTCTTGTTTAATTAATTACTTGTTCATTATTCTAACATTTGAAACATGTGGGACGGTTGTTAACCGATACATTAGCTTGTATAAAATTAGCGTGCTAATAATTGTTTGGTAGACCAAAAGAAACAACTTCGAACAGCGTCCAGATTTCGATGCATCGCGATTTCTATCAAAATATTAGATAAAATAATAAACTACTAAATTGTATGCATCGAGAGATTCCAACGCACGAGGGAATAAATCCACGGCTGTATTTCGCATTCAAAAGTAAACCAAAGCAACGAACCCTCGTGCCACTGAACCGTTCTATCCGAAAAAAAAAAAATATCACAGTGAACATTAAAACGCAACAAATTGGTGTGACTTGAGTATTTTCAAATTAACATAAATTTTATTGTCTACATCGATCATCACGATCCGCCGAAGATAACCGTATACAATCCGATACAAATAGCTTTGTTTACATCCCGCAATTTGTCGAATTTGCATAAACTTCAACGGCGGCTTATTTTATTTTCCCTCTTTTTTCTCTCTGCCCGTAACGGTTCAATCCGAACGTGAATTAGTATGCCCGTGTCGTTGATCTCAAGCGTGTTCCAATAATCGTTGACCGTGAACAAGTAATAAGTCATCATTTCCATTTCCCTGTGATTTTGAGGATATCCATTTAGTGAACACCGACCGAATGGCCACCTCCCTGAGTGAAGGATTGAGCGGCAGCATTGGCTGCACTTCCCGACAGACCACCACCATGTCCACCCTGAGTGAACGACTGAGTTCCAGCATTGGCAGCCGATCCGCTAAGACCGCCTCCGAATCCTCCCTGAGTGAACGACTGAGATCCGGCATTGGCAGCAGATCCGCCGAATCCACCGAAACCTGGGAATCCACCGCCCTGATTGAACGATTGTGCACCAGCGTTAGCAGCGCTACCGGCGAGACCACCTCCATGTCCACCACCCTGAGTGAACGATTGGGTTCCAGCGTTAGCAGCGCTACCGGACAGACCACCACCATGTCCACCACCCTGAGTGAATGACTGGGTACCAGCATTGGCAGCCGAACCGCTCAGACCACCTCCGAAACCAGGAAAGCCACCACCCTGGGTGAAGGATTGAGCTCCAGCATTAGCAGCGGATCCCGATACACCTCCAAAGTGGCCACCGAATCCTGGGAATCCTCCACCCTGGTTGAAGGACTGAGCTCCAGCGTTAGCAGCACTTCCCGAAGCATCTAATCCAACATTGGCCGACCGAGCCACGCGTATTGGAGCTTCCTCCAAGAAGATCACTATAATTTCACCAACAAAAACAAAATATGAGCTTGCAAGGTCAAACCCAATAATTACACCTAATTACCATAAGGGGCACAACTGGCCACGGCCAGCATCGACACCAAAACTGAAACACACACGAAAGATTTCATGTTGACTAAACTCAACGGACGGTTTCTTTGGACGATATGAACGTTGAGAACTATGGCTTGACAATGATACCCTGCTAGAACTGGATACGCGTATTTATATATCAGTTAAAATTCCGTTTGACTACTTTGGGGCGACGAGCTGCGTCTCTTCTACCGCTGCTGCTCCACACATCTCCTCTTCGACGGATGGTCACTTCTTCAGCATTGGCCGACTGCGCGGGGCCATGGGACGTTGTACG
This sequence comes from Aedes japonicus, assembly GCA_034211315.2. Taxonomy (NCBI): domain Eukaryota; kingdom Metazoa; phylum Arthropoda; class Insecta; order Diptera; family Culicidae; genus Aedes; species Aedes japonicus. The sequence continues at coordinate 15,570 of JASCZW010012248.1, forward strand.
CTTGTTGTGTATTTACCGAACCCACAGAAGAAGACGCAACAAAATGAATCAAAATCCAGTTTTGAATAGGGTCAATCCAGACGGCGGAATTATCAGTGATTTTCAGCGATGCATCATCGACGACGTCAACGTTAATTACCCAACTTTAGCGTCCTGTTTATAGATGCCTTTTTAGATATTCATTTGAGTATCGCATCACTGCGGTTCGATTTATGACAATTGATTGCAAGTGACGAGAATTAACATATGCAATGCAATTAAACAATTGCATGTGATAATCTTCCGCTCAGCCGAATGTAGCCAGCTCTATTCCGTGAAAAGTTGCTCTTCTTCTTAGAAAACGCATCGATCTTAAAGTTGATAAACAATCGTACGGGAAGAAATCCCCATTCGAGTTTTGCACGCGAACGATGATGAACGAGCACTTTTCACCAATAAGAGGATGGATTTTATATACCAATTCTAATGAAATCAATGCTCTTCTTATGAACCGCTGATTAGAGGAGAAATGACCAGTGAGAAAATGAGGCAGTGGGATGAGGCATAGATTTTTTGTTGGCACACTTTCTTCAGGTGGTTTCTGTGAATGTTTTTAACACATATGGGCGAGAACCAAGTTGGTTAAACAAATATGACATGCCGATACAAGCAGATGAACAAACATATTTTCATCAATACACATTGTTGTTATTGCCAGTTTATACAAATCTTTGCACTTGTAGAATTCTCAGAAAGAAAAAGATATCAAACAATATCAGTTGATATTTCCTGCAAACACTTGTGCAAAACTTTTTTGCAACGAAGATCTAGTCGAAATAAATTCATTTAAGAACGGTTGAGCTTATAGTTTTCATTTACCATACTCTGAGGAATAATTGAATGTGCCAATAGATACAAATCCAAATCTTTGGAGGATCGAGGCAAGCGGTGCTTTGGAACTGACATGTTTTGGTTTGAATGCTGCGAAGAATCGAAAGTTTTGTTGAAAATTTATAAAAAACGGTATTAATTTTGGTAATCAATTCTCCGTGAGTGAAATGTCCTTACGTTATTTGATAGTGCTGAGTTTTGGCTTTACAGTCAAATCCTCTTACTGAAACAATTTTGTAACGTAAAAACAATCATTAGTGAAGATTAGAGGAGATTGTGTTAGTGAGTATTTATTTCTTCCTTACGAATCAATAAACCATCAAATTAGAGCTAGCATAAAGAAAACTACCTGGTATAAATAGTGGAAATTTGCGAGAAAAAATAAGTTTACATAGAAACTGATTCGTGTGAACACACTCTTTAAAATAATGCTTTTTAGGACTGATGTCATATGGTACAAGGTACAAGTTAAGATTAGTTCTCTTCTGTGATAGATTTCAAAACGTTATGTAAAATAATGTCAAATTAAAGTTGCAGACTTGCAGAATTAAAACGCATTCATCTTTTCTTATAACATTCATCAATATGAACATGAAGACAACTTCTAGCATACTTCAAATATTTTTTGGGCGATAGCCAACGACCAGGCCTAACACTACTCTAATTAAAATGTTCTCATTTTGGAGATGAAGATTGGGCTCGGAAAAAATGCGACACTTTGTTTTAAGTGTAACTTTTTATCGCGTGGGTAAAAATTAATGAAATTTCGGGTAATACTTGGGTACTTAGAGTGTTCTGTTTATGTCTGCAAAATTTTATCGCGATCTTTCAAGTAGTTTTCAGATACATTCGAAACAAGAAGAGCTACGAAAGCAAATGATCGATAATCCTGGTCAGTCGCACAGATGGATCGGCAAAAGGCTTGGACCATTCCACCGTGTCCCGCGTTGTGAAGATGTTCCAGGAGACGAAGACCATCGAGCGGCGCGCTGGAAGCGGCCGAAAACCGAAAACGGAATACCCAGAGAAGACGCGGAAGATAAGGCAGTACTTTAAGAATAACCCGAACCTTTCCACCCGTGACGTGGCCAAAAAGGTCAATTCGTCGAAGTGGTTCGTCCAGCAGACCATGAAGCGGGCTGAGCTACGTGTTTTTAAGGTCAGGAAGGCGCCAAACCAAACTGACAAGCAAAACACGGTGGCCAAATTGCGTACGCGGAAGCTGTACCGTGAGTGGCTGGTCAAGCCAGGCTGTCTCGTCATGGACGACGAGACATATATCAAGCCGGACACCAAACAAATCCCCGGCCTTTTGTCGGTACGTCCCGCATGGTGATTTCGGAAAAGTTCCGGTAGAGAAAGATGGACAAATTCGCGAAGAAGTACCTGTTGTGGCAGGCGATCTGCGAGTACGGACGGTACAGCAAGCCGTTCGTTACAACCGGCACCTTCCTTCGCTCTCACCGTGGTCCCACGCTGTTCTGGCCGGATCTCGGTTCGTGACATTACGCCAAGTCTGTTATGGATTGGTACGAAGCGAGGGTCGTTAATGTGGTCCCGAAGGAGGCGAACCCGCCAAATATACCAGAACTTCGTCCGATCGAAAAATTTTGGGCGATAATGAAGAAGAAGTTGAAGAAAAGCGGAAAAACATTCAAAACCGATGAATCTTTGAAGAAAACTGGGAGAAATTGTGTAAGGAAGAATGACAAAATCTCGCCCAAGATCTCATGAGCAGTGTTAAGAGAAATGTACGAGCATTCAACTTGGGGGAGGAAATTCAATAAATAAATTATGCCAAAACATAGCTAATACATAGTTATTTAATCCCTGAAAATTTGAGAAGTATCCGATTTAAATTAATTTTTGGTGATCATTTTTGTGTGTCTCATTTTTTCCGAGTCCAGTCTTTAAAGGAGGAGATCTCGCATTTAGAGAAGAAGGAACGAAATTAATCCTACAAGATAACAGATGGGTAGATGAGTCTTTGTCCTGACACAAAGATGGCGCCACTAGAAATAAATCCATATGATTTTCAGTTAGAAGTAGTTTGACGCTGTTCAACAGGAATTAAGCAGAATTTTTGCTTCGATATGTGACAATGGGTGAAACATGGCTCTATCACTCCACTCCAGAGTCCAATCGACAGTCAGCGGAGTAGACTGCACGCGACGACCTAATCCAAAGCGTGGAAAGGCGCAACAGTCGGCTGGCAAGGTCATGGCGCCCATATTTTGGGATGCACATGGAACAACTTTAACCGACTATCTTGAAAATGGAAAACTACCAACAGCGACTATTTTTATAAAGCGTTATTAGAGCATTTGAAGAGCAAAATCGCCACATTTGAAGAAGAAGAAGAATAAAAATAAGAAGAAGGAGAAGAAATGTTGTTTCACCAAGACAAAGCACCGTGTCACAAATCAATGAAAACGATGGCGAAATTGCATGATTCGGGTTTAGAATTGCTTGCCCACCCTAGCAACGAAAATAACAAGCTGGTATCATATTGGTTACAAGTTATGTTATCTCAGATATCGTTTTGATGTTATAGCATAACAAATTTAGTTATCACCGTTGGCTAATTTTGTTATCATATTTTATCATTTTAAACAATAAAATGTTTGACGAACGTTACTAGTTGAATTCAAAACTTTAAATATTACCAGCCTGTTTGAACAAGGTACTATGCCTTCTATAAAAATAATTCTTTCAGATATTAGCGTTAGAAATTGATTTCAAACTGATAGGTTAAGGGGATGTAATGTTAGCCCAGCTCCTTTATTCGGCCTATGTCATGAGTTCAGCGATAATCAACAAAATGATGTTGCTATCAAGACTACTGACTTAATTCGAAGCATTTCAGACATTATTAATCAATTTACTGTTGTTCACTTCCGTGGCATTAACGATTCCTCAACTTTTTAGACATCATGATTTCACTGGTTAAGCTGAACAGATTATCTCCTCGATCTTCAAATGTTCTAAGTTTGGCTAAATTGCACCAATTCACCTAGAAATACAGCATAGATGTACAGATAATAGTCATACGTTATTAACTAACTGTTTACATAGATAAAATAACAATGATCCAACAAGAAAACGGTGGACCCAATGTTAAGGACATATTTTTCCATTGTTCCCAACTATGGCCTGTTGATTAAATAACTTAGTGAAATTGTTATTATTGGTAAAATTTTCAATAGCAATGTAAGAGTTTCAGTTGTATATTTTCCAAATGGCTCACCTGAACACAAACCAAAGGAACAAAACCTGTACAAATTAAATTCATTATGTTTTCATTATCGAAGGGCCGATCTGTCAAATGTGAAAATCTCTTAAGTATTTCAAAGTAGTTCTACTTTAGTTTATTTTGTGAAATTGTATGCCAGGTAAAGTGCACAAAACTAGCAATGCCTAGAATAAAAAAAAATAAGGAAGAAAACCGTACGAAGACTGCATTTAATTAAAAAAAAATCGGTCGAATGGGACGAAGTTGCATCCATGAATAGACCCATTTTGATGCTCGCGGACAAACATTAAATCCATATCCTTCGAATGTTTCTGACATTATAAAATGAGTTGTGTAGCTTTTCATGATACATAGTACCAAATCTCTTATTCAACATATATTAGCAAGTTTTTAACTAGCAAAATATTACTAACAGCTAAAATACTTCATGAGTTGCAATAAAAAATGTAATCGTTCGTTACATATTAGGCTGAGTTAAAGGACACATACCCTAACATGATTTGAAACCATTTCAATAAATTTGTTTGCAAAACAGAATTTGTTATCAAAATGCTCACAGTGATAATAAAATAAACTATACTTATGAAGATGAAATATGTCAGAAGCAGATAATTCCCATCTACATGAGAGGCTCTAGGAGTGGACAGTTAATTTATTGCTAGAACGGATAAAAATGAAGAGAAAGTATTGATAGTGCCGTATAGGGTAACGGTAGGCCTTGAAATTGAAAGATACAAGTTTCAAAACGAGCGGAGGGCATTTAAACGGTATCCGATCAGGTACATAATCTTTACCACGCTACCCAATGCAGGTAGGCAAAGGGTATATCATATATTCTGCACACTGCCACGTCGTAGAACGTTTATATAAAGGCACTAACATCAGGTGTGATACTGGCGGAATATGCCGCAATTCACTCTTAAAGTTCTTACTTTCAATCAAAGCGAAAGGACTAAAAGTACACTTTTCATTTTCGTACCAACTTATGTTGTTGTTTATCCATTTGTTTTATGGAATGAATAAATTCCTGGTTTGTTCATAGTACAGTGAGTGATTGTATTTGCAAAATTTTCGAGAAGAGTGAAAGTTTTGATCATGGTAAATATCTGACTGTTCGAAATGAAGCTCATAGTCACACAAGTGTTTCTTTAGCCTGACGATGACTGGCATGTACATCATAGATAGGACGGAGAAGACCCGTTTAGGAAACACAATTTGAAGCAGTAGTTTCAACCATTCCATGTAGTTTATTTTAGCAACAGTGTTTAGTTGATCTTAAACAATATCATGTTGTTTTTTTAATGATAACCATTATAACAAAGTTTGGTTACGTTACAATCCAGCCACGTTAAAGTTCATTGTTTATGAGGGGTTGGAATGCGAGGCGATGAGATTGAGTAGGAAAATTTATCCTTCATTCCCAAAAATAAATAAATAGAAAAGAGGCCTTCCTTGCATTGGGTAGCTTAGTAAAGGGTTGTATCTTTCAATATCAAAGCCTGCCGGTACCCTATACGGAACTATCAATACACTTTCTCTTCATTTCTGTTCGTTACTGTCCACTTCTAGAGCCTCGCATTGACATGAAAAATTATCTGCTTCTGGATCTGCTTCTTAAAATTTCATCAAAGATCGTTACTCCGCGCATTGGAGATTACAAAAAACAACAATCCAAGTCTAGAAAAGAGGCGCAATTTAAAAATTAACCCACTAGATAGGAAATGGCTTCTCAATTAAGCACACTATATGAATCTCAACTATATTTTGGATACGAGACACATATAACAAGGCAACTAGAATTGTACTCTAAAAGGATCCACAGTGCATTGCTGCGCATATTTGCAATTCTACACATGGTGCGCATCACTTCGATTGCTTTGCTTCAATCACAATCGATCGCATCGTTTCGAATTATTCGTTTACATCGTTGCCAATGTGATTCATGTAGCGATCGAAGTGCTGCCAAATCAATCAGAATCAGCCCCTTTTTTTCTTTGTGACCTTCTTTACCGACTTGCTCCGTCTCTCACCTTCATGCGAGTGAGGAATCACATATAAGAAAGAAAAAACAAATAATAGAGCAAGTCATTCTATGAGCACAGATGCTCACGCATAACGAAAGCAGAGCCTCCCGAGCAGGAGCGAATAACTGGATAACTGGCCTTGGTATTTATGAGCTCAGATTAAGAGGTAAAATACCTGAGGATAATACCATAAAATTGTTCTCGCAATGTTATGCGAATACCACATTGAGGTAAGACAATACCAAAATAGTACCTCTCAGGTATTCCCAGGTATCCAAAATAACAAGTTTTGGTATTGGAGAGATATTTTACTTGCAAATCTTAGGTATTTTGCTTAGGTATTTTACCTCTTAATCTGAGCTCTTTAGTACCAAGGTCAGTTATCAAGATCAAAATTAGATTAGCTGCTCGGGCTACTACCCGGTCATTTAAAAATAGTGATGGTAGTGTGTTCAGCTTAACCAGTAAATTTATGACGGATGTTAAGGAAATCAAGAATCTCCTGAAAATGTATCATCAATGAATTATAGCTCAATTGCTTCAAAATAAATGGAACATCAAGATATCAACACGATGTTGTCATTTTTTGCTGAATAAATGACATTGGGTATGTGCCCCTTATCTCAGCCCAATATGCATGGATCGATTACATTTTTTATTATAACTCATGAAGTATTTTAGTTGGAAGCGATATTTAGCTAGTTATACCCTGGATTAGAATCGTTTAATTAGATCATTTTTAATCATTTTTTAAAGTTAGAAACATGCGAGGGATATGGATGAATGTCAGCTTATAAGTATCAAATTGGTTCTAGTCATGGATGCAACTTCGTCTCATTCGACCGATTTTGTATTAAATGCAGTCTTCATGCAGTTTTTTTTCTTGATTTTATGATTGAAATGCCAGCTATATTCGCTTTGTTTTGTTCCATTGGTTTGTGTTAAGATGAGCCATTTGTTAAATATACAACCGAAACTTATACACTTCCATTGAAGTTTTTATCAACAACAACATTTTCCCTAAGTTGTCCAGTCAACAGGCCATAGTTAGGAACAAAGAAAAAAAAATGTCCCTTACATTGGGTCCACGGTTTTACTGTTAATCATTGTTATTTTATCTGTGTGAACTGGTAGTTCCTAACGTGTGACTAAGTTTCTGTACATCTGGGCTTATTTGATTAATTGTTTCAATTGAACCAAATTTAGAGCATATGAAGATCATGGAGATAATCTGTTCAGCTTAACCAGTGAAAACATGATGTTCAAAAAGTTAAAAAAAAATCGAAAATTCACGGAACACAACAGTAAATTAATTATTTATGTCTAAATTGCTTCGAATTAAATCGGTCATCATGATAGCAACATAATTTTGTTGATTATAGCTGAAATAATTACATATTGGGTACATAGGCAGAATGAAGGAGCTGGGCTAACATTACATCCTATACAGTTAGTCCCCAAATTGAACATACACTTTACCCTTCTCGTTTATATTAAACTGCTTGTGTTAAATAGTAATATTTTTAAATATTCTAAAGTAGTAATTAAACTTGAAAATAAACATTATATAAATACAGATGTAGCTCTTCAAGGTCATAATATAAATGAATAAACAATATAACTGTAACCGTTGGTTCCAAGTTGTTTCCTTTTGGCTTAACCACAAGGCCAATTTTGTAATCCGTTCCGTCCTTTTCAACCGGTACAAAAGGACGTAGTGGCGATGGCTCTATTCTTACTAAGATTCTTAGTCTACAATAAAGGTAAAGCTATTATGAATTCATGTTTTTTTTATGGTATGATTTTGATTCGTTTGTTGTTGGACCACAGCGTCCTAAGGCGCTTTTTGGTTCGGACCCAGAGTTCGTGGACCTATACATGCGCCATCTCTTTTTGGCTATTGTGCACGCGGTGCATTTTCGGTGGCAACAGCTCGTTGAGGCCCGCCAGCTCTTGGCAGACAAACGGGGTAGGGAGAAATTTTCCTCCAGCCTGCCTGCGTACGGTTACCGCACATATGATCGAGTAGAGTACCGGAGTGCCGACACCCTCAACCCCGCAACTTTAATTCGGCCATTCTGCATCCGAGATAACCCCGACAACTACGGGATCCCTTTCTGGTGTAAGTTAGTTGCTATGTGACTGCCGCGGCCAGTACATCGCACGTCAGCCGCGTGCCCCCAGTTTTACCTGACTTCAGAAAGACCCTGCGCAGGTAAGTTATTCATGGCCATGATACACACACATACAACATTCACACACACAGCACCGAGACGCAAAAAATGAATACAAATTAAAATGAGTTTAAGATAAATTTCCTTTCTTTAATCTTTATACTACCTGAGCCATGTGGTAAAATAAGTTCACCCGGGTGTACGTTTCGCTTTGCCTCTACGTTGATTGAGCATACCTTCTTTCCACTTTTTAATACACTTTTAAATCTGTGGTCATCAGTTTGCGTTTACCAAGCAACCGTTCAAAATTCCTCTGAGAATTGCACTCATGCTAAAACAGATTAGTCGGGTAACACAACACACGACCAGTGGTCTCTCAATGACGAGAGTGGCGCATAAGCCACTGCGTTTCCGGCAATTTTCCATTGCGAAGGCAACGAACGGTTACAATATAAGATGAAAAGAATAAGATATCAGAAATAAGAAAAAAAAAAACAAATGAGAATAAGAAATAAAATATAAATAATAAGAAAAAGAAATAAGAAATAGAAAATAAGCAATACAAGAAATAAGAAATAAGAAACAAAAACTAAAAACTAAGAAATAAGAAATAAGAAAGAATGAACAAGAAATAATAAATAATAAATATGAAATAAGAAATAAGGAATAAGAAATAAGATATAAAATATATAAAATAAGATATGAGAAATTAAAACTCAGAAACAAGAAATCGCAGTTTGGCATTGCCTGATAATGATGCCTCCAGAGCACGGCTATTGGATACCCTAGTGGCCCAGGTAGACAACCCTTCCGAGAGGTAAGAGATGTGTTGGGAATGCGTGATCTTCCCTACAGCAAGCGATTTACGAAATCCTTTGTTTCCTCTGATCTAAGAGTGTAACGTCATCCTCCCTCCTTCCACTCTAGTAAATTCTCTGCCATTGTGTCCCAGTTGTGTCATCCTTTTGTTCCCGTGCTACTTGTACCTGCCCAGCTAGCTGTGGTCACCCATCTGCGGCTTAGTTCCTGAAAGGGACTACAGCGACCGGGATCCGAGATCCGAGATCCGAAAACTGAAATCCGAATCCGAAATCCGAAATCCAAAATCCGGATCAGTTAAGAAATCAGAAATGCAAAATCCGAAATCCGAAATCCGAAACCTGAAATCCGAAATCTGAAATCCGAAATCCGTAATCTGATATCTGAATTTTGATCCAAAATCCGAAATCCGAAATCCGAAATCTGAAATTTGAAATCCAAAATCTGACATCTGAATTTTGAAATCCGAAATCCGCAATCCGAAATCCGGATCAGTTAAAAGAAATCAGAAATTATAAATTGTATAGATAAAAAGTGAGAAAATATGAAAAACAAAAAGTGAGGAAATATGGAGTCACTGACTATTGTAAAATGAGGATTCACGGTCACTCACAGTCTCAGTCATTTGGTTCATTGCTCCATTTCCTAAAGAAGATCAATCACAGCCCGTAATAATTAAAAACGATTCGATATATATTAGAAACTACATTTTAACAAGGTTACATCATATACTCTCAACATTAACTCATATGGTTTATTGCATTAAAAGTTATATATTATTGGATTGTAACAACCTTTGGCAAAAAGTAGAAAATTAGCATTCTTCCATTCGGTTGTAATTACCATTCTTCCATTCTGTGTTCCATATGCTGCTTTTACCATCTGTCATATTGTCGAAACAAAGGTAAATTTATAGTTGTCAACGATAGAGGTTATTGTCGTAACAATAAAGGAAATCATCAACGTTTATGGAAATGATCCATAATTGGTTTGTAATTATGCGGGTGAGTATTAACCATGGAGAGTGAAATGTGATATCAATCTAAGCATAACTAGGGACAGCTTAAGAAAACAAGCTGGTTTTATGTGATTATTGGTATCTGGTGATTTTTGTTTATGAAATTCCTCTTATTAATAATAATTCCAATGCACTAAAGTTGAATAAATTTAGGACTACGGATCCATCTCCAATACAGATTACGCAAATACAGACCCAATTCGTCGAAACTATTTAGGAATGTGGCCAGAGGACATTCGAACCTGCCGAGAACACACACCCGGAAGATGTAAATTATAATTGATATGATCGATGTTCATCAACCTAAAAGAACAGAAATAAGCGAAGACGATAAAGTTGAGTTTCACATTGTTTTTATGCAACTTGCATTTGTTGCAATTAAAAGAACACTGTACAGCCACTGCATATTTGTCAAACAACTCAACAGAACCAATTAGCGCGAGCAGACGTGTTCATTAATCACGAAATAAACGATGAATCAAGACAACAACAATGCATTCAGAATTCCAACTTTGAAACAAGTTCTGATAACGCGAGGGGCAGGTAACTATTAGTATCAGCCATTTGAGATGTTCAACGATGACTAAGATTCTTAGAAAAACAAAATTAAAAAGTCACAATCAAAAACAAGTTTCGTGTCGTGATGATTTTTTTATTTAAAGTTCTCATTAAAAGATTCCATGTGATTTTTTTTTATCACATTTGATCACTTTTGAGTCTCTTTGTTTGCAGAGATTATTATCGATGTCATGATGATAACAGCTAGCTCATATAATTTACGTGTGTGTCACTGATTCGCAGTTTAAAATAGTTGTTAGCTAATTTAAACTAAGTCTTATAAGTATTAAACCGAAACACAAATTCCTCAACAATTCCTCTAGACAAGCTCCGTTTCGTTCGCCCAGGTCAATAAGATAATTGGCCCGTTTTCGTTGTCAGCTACCGTGTTTTACCCGCTGAACGACTGAGAACCGGCATTGGCAGCCGACCCACTGAATCCACCGAATCCAGGGAATCCACCAGCACCACCGGAGAAGCTCTGGGCCCCAGCGTTGGCAGCACTGCCACTGAATCCTGAGTCGGAAAATCAAATTAATTTCCGGATAATCAACTCTAAGCAAGGGCTTCAATTTTACCTGGGAATCCGAATCCACCACCCTGGCTGAAGGATTGCGAGGCTGCATTGGCAGAACTTCCAGACAAACCGCCTCCAAATCCACCGAACCCGCTGTTGAAGCTCTGGGCAGCAGCGTTGGCAGCACTGCCGCTAAATTGAGCTGCACGAGCCACTCGGGTCAATGGCATTTCCACCGGGACCAAGTAGGCAACTGCAATTCAAGAAATCGATAGCATTTGTTTACAACCATACACAACACATTCTTTTTCGATTATTTTCAGATGCACTAGTCACTTAAATCCATTCCTGCACTCACTTTGATAGGGGGCACAATTGGCCATTACCACAATGGTAGCCAGAACAGCAACTGCAAGGATGGTCTTCATTTTGAATTTGTTGGTTTTTGTTGAGTTTTCACACAAGGTCGCGACAAGGAGGCGGATGCTTGATCTGCACGCTATCAGTTGCAAGTTGACAATGATATTGGAGCATCTTGAGCCTTGGTGCTTTATATATCGAAAGGTGGGAAATTCGTGCCAGAGCTTAAGACAATACCAGTTTCAGTATGTGGCGGCTGATGGTTATTTCTTCGGTATGATAATAAAACTGTCCCCTCCTTTCGAAGTGAACTGAACTTTTTGGATATTGGTTCCAAATTGGTGACTTGTTTTTTGGACAGGTGAATGGGGAAGAGTGGTGAAAAGGGGAAGCGCCAACGGGGTGTTGGGGTGCGTATGGATTTCCGAGTTGAGGATTTTTTTTTCGTTGGAAGTGCGAATCGATTTCATCAATGTTTACTGAAATTATTTACCGAGCTAAGTGATTTTTATTTAGGTTGAAATTTGGAGATTTGGAGTGACTTGATGTCTCACTTCAGTTTGGGGGTTTTTTGAATTACACACAGTGTACCAAGAGGGGACATCGACGATGAGGATGATTGACGTGAGCTTGAGATTGTTTGCTGCAGGTGCCATTTTATGGGGCTCGTTCAAGAGCAGTTATTTACATTGATACATTAAATTGCTTGCAATTAAATTGCTGAAAGAGGTGTTTTATGACTTGTTTTAAATTACAGGTCAGATTCAATTAGCGCTGAGTGTCATAAAATTTGACTAATTATGTAATTAAGATCTTAATCGGTTGATTTTGTGAACGTTCACAAGATAAAGATAGGAATTCTACACATTTGTCTACATCAAAATCATACACTGCAAAAAAACCCCAATTGATAGCCTGTTGAATATGTAAAACATTGTAATTTGCTATCGCATTAGAATGTTAAACTTTATAGAGCGTATATTGTAGTTGTATCTCCTTCACTAATAGAGTTCTAGCTTCTAACTGCATTCATATTGGGATGCATTTTAGCAATAAGTATATTTTTGGGATGTGCTAGGTCGTCCTAGCTGCCCTGGAGCTCAGAACTTAAGATCTACAGTTGTAACAGTACCTTTATTCGCTTTACAATGTTATGATATATATTCAAAACTATTCAATAAATTCCTGGAAGACCAACAAACATAATGAGATAATCTTGGGATATTAATGCCAAACAAACTAACTTAGCTTTGTAACAACCCATAAAGCTACTGTTACAATTATAGACCTTAAGTTCTGAATGACCTGATAATAACAAGATTATTCTATGATTTCTGTGAACGTTTCAGAATTTTCATTGAATATGTTTGAATAGTTATCATAGTTTTGAATAGCCCAAGAGGCTGCGGTTACTACTGTGAATCTTATGTTCTGAACTCCAGACAGTTTTTTTCTTAACGTGAATATCCCAAGATAATCTGATAATGGCTGGTGACCTTACAGAAAACTCACTTAAATTGTTCAAATACATATTGTTACTTTGTTTAGTCCAGAAAGCTACAGTTATAGCTGTTGGTTTTAGTTTCGAGAGTTTCGGGATAATTTGGTTGACCTAGAAGATTACCTCATAATGTTTGTTGGTCTTCGAAGATATTCAATGAATATGTTTCAATACACAGCGTAGCTTTGCATAGTAAGCTTTTGTTGAAACTGTAGGTCCTATGTTCTAATCTCAAGGAGAGTTTGGATGACCCCGAACATGTCATATTGCTATATAATGTCTGTTGACCTTTAAGAATATTAATTGATTAGTGAATGAAAAACTATTGAATATTTATGGTAACTTTGTATTGCCTAAAAATTACTGTTACAGCTGTAGAACTTATGTTTTGAACATGACGACAGTTTGGATGACCTATAATATCACCAAGATTGTCGCATTATGCCTGTTGGCCTTCATTCCACTATTCAATGAACAT